>PVLA01010711.1:0-60643 GCA_004027455.1 Hydrochoerus hydrochaeris
CTTTCTTCTTTTTCTTCTTCCTTCTCATGCTTCATTTTTGGTGTTTATGATTGGTCATGGAAGGCAGGACCTCACAAATGCTAGGTGAGTGGTTGACCTTTGAGATACCTCCAGCCTCTGTAGTTCCCTTTATCTACGTAACATTACTACAAGTGTAGGTCAGTACTTCCCCACGGGAGATGGAGAAACTGGATCACAGAGTTAAAGTGATTTTCTTGCACTCATATAACTGGTAAATGGTAGAGCCAGAATTGTATTCCTACCCCTTGGTTGGAAATGCTGAAATGTGTGCCCTAGCAGCCCAAAGAACATCTCCTTTTGATACAGAAATCTGGCCTCATTCATCTGTATCCTCTATGCCCAATACAAAGTATATCAAAGTAACTTTTCAATGTTTTGTTACTGAATACTTTAAGTGTTCCTTCGTCTCCTGAACACAGCTAATTGGCTTGAATGGATCTGATTGGTTTTGACTAGTTGATGGATTGAGGTGATGCCCTGAACCATGAGAGGGCTGTTGATTTTCTGTAAGCCCTCAAGAGGTGCTTATGCAAGAAATTAAAGGAAATCATGGTAATAGGGCCTGTTTACTTGTAAGCTTATTTATGAGGTAACATTCATGTATGGTATAGGTTGTAAAACTGTTTCATGAATTCATTGGCCTCAACTACAGTAAGTCAGGGCTGCACATTCCAAGTAACAGTCTGTTCTCACAATCTGTGTACCTAATTAGACTCTGATAATCTGTATAAATTAGCATTTGCTAGTGATAAATATCACAAACCAAGCCTTAAATAATACATTAGATTTAATTGAATAAATGCATATATTATGACCTTATAATATACATTTGCAATAATTATTTATCTTCCACACACAAACAGCAATTCTGATTAATCAGGTGGAGGAAATGTGCTACTAAAACTCCAGGTTCAGTGAAGAAGGTTTTTGGTCCTTTCCTTGGTTATGTTGAATGAATTTCCTGTCTTTGAGAATCTCCCTTTCTTGAGACCCTGAATTTTTGCAGTGATGTCAGAGTCTACACTCCTTTTCCTACTCCTAAGATGTGAATTTAAGCTTCCAACCAGCTATTGACAACTATGATCATAGACAAGCCACTTGACTTCTTCGTGTCTACTTGCCTCTATCTGTTTAATTGATATATTGAACTTACCAATTTGGAAGAATTAGAAGTGGCACATAGGGCAGAACCTTTTGATCACTGTTAGAGTGCTTGCCTATCATGTACAAAGTCCTGGGTTTGATCCAAGCACACATGATAAAAATTTATGTGAAAAATATTTTACCCTGTAGCAAGCTCTCAGAAGGTGCTTGGTGAATGAAAGCTATCATCATTATAAAACATTTTAAATATCTTTCCACATATTTCCTCATTCAATCACGGCAAATCACATATGAAAGCAGAGGAAATAATGTGCCCAATTTAAAAACAAGAATAAGCTATCCCAGAGAGTAAATGTCTTACTTGTTTATAGATTCAATAGTCATTGATCATGCAGTGCCAAGTGCTGGAGACAAAATGATGAAAAGACCTGGCCCCTCCTTCCCCTGGTCATCCAACAGCATAGTGAATTTGGAGAGAGACAATCTTAAGGATTTACCAATAATTATGAAATTGCTACAAAAAAAATATACATAATTTGTGATGGCAACATCCAAGGAACAGCAGAGTTGTTTCCAAAAAGATTTCCTGAAACCCTGAAGTTCTCAAGTTATTGATCATATTTCAGTGAAAAAGTGGAGGATTAAGGGCTTTATAGTTGTTTAGATGTTGAAATATTTCCTGGGAGGATGGAATAGTCATGGAAGACAGAACGTGATGCCATGAGAAACCAAAGCAAGCTTCATTAATTAAAAAAAACTGATGTACTTGAAATAGTTTATGTCATCTTTAGTATTATTGATATTAGGAACAGATAACTGGTAGTCACTGGGGCTGTCCAATACTGTATACAGCAAGGTGTTTGGTAGCGTCCTTTGGATCTACTAACTGATTGTGAGTGCTTTTAGCATCTCTAATTGCGACAGCCCATAATATCTACACACATTGCCACATATCTTAGCAGAAGCTCAGATTCTCTTGCATTTGAAAATCACTGATGAAGAATGTGGATTTCAGAGGAAGGAGTCATGAAAGATGATGCTGAAAGTCAGATCATGATAAGCTTCTTCTGCCACATTAAAACAGTTTCTATTTTTCCTTTTAGATGATTGGGAACAATTTTCTCATAAGCATGCAAAGAATCCACTTATTGCAGAGAAACAATGCTTTCCCACTTTAACCAGCCTGCAATTTTATTAAGAACAATAATTCATGTTGTATTTTCTGCCTGCCTCCACTGGCTGGCACAGGACCTGTGGTCTTTTTTTCTCTCCCATCCCCTTAAGAATGTGCTTTTTTATTGTTATTATGTTTTGGTCAACCCTGAAATTTTGTCATCTATGCTGATGAACACACGTTGGTCTTTTAGCTTCTGCTTCCTAAATAGCTATTGCTGGGCTGGAGAGTAGAATTTCCTACAGACAACCAAAGACATTTCTAGGGTAGCTCTTCTATGCCATGTCTTTGTTATCCATGCTCAGCAATCATAATTACAGACATGATTGTCAAAAATATTTTTAATATAAATTTAAATTTACTGGTAACCCTCAAAATCTATAGTAGTAATGCCACACATAGAGCATACCTACACTCATTAGATTAGTCTCTTATTTTTTATAAATAGCTACTTATGTTTACAAATTATGAGTATTTTGATACAGATTACAAATTGCACAAGTGCATGCACACAAATACACATACTCCCAGCTATGAAAATAAAAATAGCATAACTAAAACTCCCCACCCATCTCTGTGCTATTTTATTTTGAGTGTGCTTCAAGAAAAATCTTATCTTACAGCCACTGGCTGTAAACCACCTAGCCTTCCTTTGCACTTTCTTCTGTGAGTTTTTTTTTCTTCATCAAAAAATCTGCAATACTAGTAATTACAGAGTATGTTTGACCTCTGGGAAGATGATAGAGAAGTAAGCTGAAGAGAAAGAGCCTCTTCAAGATTTGGAGTCAAAATATTCAAATATAGATACATGAGAAATCAAAGAAGGAGGGAAGTTTGTCCTCTGGGCCCAGGAAAGATCTAAAGTGGAATTGAGGGATAGTGCAGAGAGACACTTTAACTGAGAAGAAGGATGCATTCTCCTTAAACCCAGACTCACTGTGTGGGAGGAGCAATTCAAAACTGGACAGAGGGTGACTGCTGGCAACTCCAAGGCCTCTATAGAGAGATGCAGTGGTGCAGCCAAGCAGTGGATGCTGTAACTTGCACTGACTGGGAGTGGCATGGATTTGCTCATCCAGCAGAAGGAGAGGGAAGTTGGCCAGGAACCATTTTGCAGAGAGGCTGAGCTTGGAACTCAGACTAACTGCTAGTTCCATGTAGTGGCAATCAGCAGAGTTCAAGTGCACAGAAGGTGTGCTGACTGCTACAAGCTGAACAGGTCTGTTCCAGCTTAATGGTGAGAAACCAGCCTGAACTTCAAGGGAAATAAAGGTGCAGGGTAGCTGAGATTATCCACTTCCCTGCCATAGATCTACTACTGGCTGATATATCAACACAGATCCAGACTCTCCATATGTTGTCTAGCAGTGACAGCAGACACAAACTTTGAAGTGGACACTTTTTTTTTCATTTTCCTCTCTCTCTTTTCTTTTTTTTTTGGGGGAGGAAGACTTTTTTCTTCATTGTTAAATTTTTTTAAGAGGAAAAAAAAACAGAAAAAAAGGAAGCAATAATACAAAATTCCAAAAATTGAAATAAAATAAAATAAACACTAAAAAATCACTAGTTGACAAATTGCATACTATGCTCTTAGAAATTGTTGCTCAAGTTACAGAATTAAAGCACACAAAGCGGACATTCAAACCATGAGACTGCAAAACAGTTCTGCTCAATGATTGAACAAAAACTTAGTAATATGGTTATCAATCCTTCACAGTTAAACATACATGCAGTTATATCCTTTAGAGCACTTTCTTTTCCTCTTTTTTTTTACAATAGAAATTATGCATTTTGGGTTTTATTATGCCTACATTTCTTATTACTTTTTTAGTTGATAAATTGCATATTGTTCTCTTAGAAATAGTTGTTCAAGTTACAAAATTAAAGCATACAAAGTGGAAATTCAAACAGTGACACTGCAATCAGTTCTGTTCAATGATCCAATAAAATTTACCAACATGGTTATCAATCCTACACACTTAAACATACATGCAGTTATATCCTTTAGAGTACTTTTTTCCCTCTCTTTTTTACAATAGCAATTACACATTTTGGGTTTTATTACTCCTACATTTCTTATCACTTTTTACACTGGGAATACAATGTGATATTTATAAATATGATTCTTATTTATTTCATTATGGGAATAGGCTCAAGTTGCCTCCATTTCAATATGAAGGCCTCAAGATCATCTTTTTATATAGCTGAGCATTATTCCATTGTATAAAAATACCACATCTTTTTCATCCACTCTGCAGTTGATGGGCATGTTGGTTGTTTCCAAGATTTAGCTATCACAAATTGTGCTGCTATGAACATGGGGCAAATATATCACTATTATATGACCTTTTCAGGTTTTCTGGGAAAATACCCATGAGGGGAATAGCTGGATTGAATGGAACTTCCAATCCTAGTCTTCTGAGAAATCTCCATACTGATGTCCATAGTGGTTGCACCAGTCTGCACTCCCACCAATAGTAAAGCAGTGTTCCTTTTTCCCCGCAGCCTCGCCAACATTTGTTATCAGTTGTTTTCTTGATGGCAGCTATTCTCTCTGGAGTGAGATGAAATCTTAACGCTGTTTTAATTTGCATTTCTTGAATGACCAGTGATGGTGAACATTTTTTTCTTGTATTTATTTGCCATTTGTGTATCTTCCTCTGGGAACTGTGTGTTCATCTCAGATGCCCATTTTTGGAGAGGGTCTTTGAATTTGGGGAGCTTGATGTCTTTCAATTCTTTATATTTTCTGGATATAAGTCCTTTGTCTGAGGGATGGCTGGCTAAAATTCTTTCCCACTCTGTGGGTTTTCTTTTCACTCTTTTGGTGATTTCCTTTGAAGTGCAGAAACTTTTCAATAATATGAGATCCCATTTGTTGATTCTTTGAAGTGTTTCCCATGCAGTTTGCATTTTGTTCATGAATTCTCTGCCTACCCTATGTCTCCAAGTTTTCTACCTATCTTGTCTTCAAGTAGATTTAGTGTTTTTGTTTTAATATTTAAATCTTTGATCCATTTAGACTTTAGTTTAGTGTATGATGATAAGCATGGGTCTAGTTTCAGTCTTCAGCATGTTGGAGAGCCAATTTTTCCAACATTTATTAAAGACGCTATCCTTCTTCCAGTGAACATGTTTAGCCCCTTTGTCAAATATCAGGTGGCTGAGTGTCTTTGTAATTGTGTTTGCATCTTCTAATCTGTTCCATTGATCCTCAGGTCTATTTCTTTGCCAATACGCTGATTTTATCATGGTGGTTTTATAGTGTAGTTTCAAGTCAGGAATTGAGATACCTCTTGCCTTGCCTTTGTTGACCAGAATTGCCTTTACTATTCTAGGTTTCTTCTGTTTACAAATGGATTTTAGGAGTGTTTTCTCTAGACTTGTGTGGTATGTCAATGTTATTTTGATTGGAATTGTGTTAAATCTGTATAGCAGTTTTGGGATTATGGCCATTTTCACAATGTTGGGTTTTCTAGCCAAGAGCAAGGAATATCCTTTCATTTTCTAATAACTCTTCAATCTTCTTTTTTAGTGTAGTATAATTTTCATCATATTGGTCTTTTACATTCTTAGGTTGATTCCTAAGTATTTCATTTTTTTAGATGGTATTGTGAAGGGTGATATTTCCATAATTTTTCTCTCAGTGAGTGTTTTGTTTGTGTACAGGAATGCTATTGATTTTTGAGCATTGACTTTGTATCCAGCTGCTCTGCTGAATTTATTACTTCTAATAGTCTTTTAATGGAGATTTTGGTGTCTTCTATATAGAGTTCATGTCATCTGCAAATAGTGATAATTTAACTTCTTCCTTTCCTATCTTTATTGCTTGCAGGTATGACTCACTTTTATTATTTCTTTGCTGACTTTTTGTCTAGTTGATCTACCTCTTTGTGGCCATGTGGTGTTAAGGTCCCATGTTATAATTCTGTTCTTGTGTACTTGGTTTTTCATGTCCATTAGTACCTGTCTTATATAGTTGAATGCTTCTGTATTTGGTGTATATATATATATATATATATATATATATATATATATATAATTGTTAGTTCTTCCTCTTTAATGTTTTCACTAACAAGTATGTAGTGACCCTCTTTATCTCTTTTAATCATTTTAGGTTTGATGTTCATGTTGTCTGCAAATAGAACAATTACCCCTGCTTTTTTCTGGGTTCCTGTTGCATGGAATATTGTTTTCCATCCTTTGGCTTTTAACCTATGAGCTTCCTTTTGGGTCAGATGTGTTTCTTGTATACAGAATAGTGTGGGATCCTGTTTCTTGATCCATTCTGTCAGCCTATTTTTTTTATAGGTGAATTGAAGCTATTCACATTTATAGATATCACTGATATGTACTGGCTCTCTTTGCCATGTTATGTTCCAGTTGTTTTCTTTCTGCTTTTTCCCCTTATTTATTGCTTGTCCTACCTGCTGGTTTCTTTTTGTTGTTGTTCTGGGGGTTGTGGTCATTTTTATCTCTATCTAGTATGTCTTTCAATATTCTTTCTAGGGTTGGCTTGGTGGAACTGAATTTGTTCAGTTTTTTCTTTGTCATGCAAGTATCTTGTTTCTCCATTAAATTTGAATGAAAATTTTGCTGGGTAAGTCAGTCTGGGTTGAAAGTTGTTTTCCTTCAAGGCTTGAAATAACTGGCTTGTGCTAAAAAGTCTGCTATGATTTTAATAGGCTTTCCTTGATAGGTGAGTTGTGTCTTTTGTCTAACAGCTTTTAGTATTCTGGTTTTTTTTTTTGTATTCTGTTTTTATGCTGTATGTCTGAGACCTTAATTATTTTTTGTCTCAATGTAGATATATGTTGGTTGTGAATGTTTAGCATTCTATATGCCTCACTTATCTGCATATCAGCTTTTTTCCCCCATGTTTGGGAAATTTTCTTCTATTACTTCTTTGAATATTTTGGCTATGTCATTTGCATTGACTCCTGCCTCCTCACTGATGCCTATTATCCTTATATATTTTTTTCTCTTGGCATTATCTTGAAGCTGTTGGATTGTCATTTCATTCTGCTTTGTTATTTTTAAAAGTTCTATCCTTTCATGATCACTAATTGTGATCCTGTCCTTGACATCTGAAATCCTATCTTCAGCTTCATTTAAATGGTTTTGCATATTTTAATAGAATTTTTTGTTTCTTGGATGTCTCTTTTAGTTTGTTTCATGAATTCTGCATGTTTTCTACATTGTTTATTCAAGGTTTCAACCAGTTTCCCATGCTCCTGTACCTTTTTCTCTATTTTTTTCTTTAGCTGTGCTCAACAATCCTCTACTAAGGTTGTTATTTCTATCTTTACATGAGAGAGTACTTCTAATTTGATTTCCTCTATAATCTCATGGAGTTGCTTTTTTTTATTTCACTCTCTATCTTTTCTGAGGTTTCTGGTGTGTTACTTTAGAAGTCCTCTATTTCAATGTCTTCTGTAATTTCCCCTGCTGGGCTAGATGTTTGAGATTGCATTTTGGTTTTTCCCTTTGACATTTTCCCCTTTTGAGTGAATATTTGGTCCTTCAATCCCACTAGTGTCAACTGTTAGTAGTGTGTATCTTGGGGTCCTAATGTAATGTTGACATTTGTCCAATTGCTAGGTCCCACAATGAAGAGGTGGTCCATTCACCTGACTTCCCACTGCAGGGCCTGTTGGGGAGTTTTATATACTTCCTTGGCTGTCAAGCCTAGTAGTATTGATGTAGATCAACTTTTAGTTCCTGCTATTACTTTATCTTCAGGTTATATCAGTTCACCAAATCTCCCTGTCTATAGTATTTGTGTTGGCTGAGGCCTTAATGTTTTCCTATTGTGTGCTTGTGTGTCTCATAAACCCTTTTGATCTTCTCCAAGCTGGAGGAGTCCTTATTGGCACACTCCTCACTCTGCCTGATGTTTTCTTTGTGCAGGGAGGAGTCACCCCCACTCTTGTCAGACTCAGTAAGGTCTTATAGTTAGTTGGAGGGAGCTTTACTATTAGTCCTATTTATCCACTGTGCACCTCTATTTTAGGGACATATTCACCAACCTGACTGGAGCCTGCCAAGATCTTCCATTTGGGTGAGGCAGTCACTGAATCTCCCCTCAAGCTAGCATGGTTAATCCACTGTAGTCCAAGGTTCTGGGAGAAAGGGTGGGAGCTCTGGCTGGAGTTCCCTGGTCCCAAAAGGTCGTCTGTGGAGAAGGTGGGGAGGTTGGAGTCTAAGCTGGCCTGGGTGCCTCTGGCTGGAGTTCCTGGTGCCATGAGGTGGTCTCTGCAGAGAAGGCAGGGTCACAGGGGAGGCCTGTATCTAAGCTGGTCCCAGGCACCTCTGCCTGGAGTTACCACTGCTGCGAGGTGGTCTCTACAGAGAAGGCCTATTTAATTTCTTTATTTGAATGTGTACCTGGTTTCTAGTTCTCTTCTTGTTGTTGCTCTGTTTTTCATTTTATTTCTTTCTTCTGTTTCCCTCCTGTTTTCTGCACCAGTTTCCCAGTTTGTGATTCTCCTCCAACTTTGTCCTCCAACTTTACATCCTGTCCCATTCTCTTTTGCTATTTCTTTATTTTTTACCTAATCCCTTTAAATTTTCTCCCATGAGGGTAATATTGGCATATTGAGGGTTTATTTATTGCACATGATTTTGTTTTAGATTTTGTTATATAACTACAAACCTAGTTCATATAGCTACACGTGTCAAACTAATGGTTATCTCATTTTGTCATTTTCTATGCTATGTTTGATGCTATAGTTGTTGCTGATTGTATTACTTCAGTCAAAGTGTTCTAACTGGCTGTTCTTCCTGCTATACCAATACTGAGATTGCCTAAGGGTCATAGATAATACTATAGGACAGTGGCAAAGAACCAGGTGCTGGGACAAGTAATCAGCACCTTCTCATCCCCAATAAAGTGAGAAGGTAGAATCTTGTAACAGACTCAAAATCCAAAAGCCAGCTACACCCAGAAAATACCAGTGAAAGGAATCATTTTCTGAAGGTTATAAATGCTAACAGTAAAGCTACTCACTATAGGCAGTTTACAAGCATCATTCCAGAAATTAAACTAAGAAAAAAAATCAGAAAATTAGAAGATAGTTAAGCAAGATGCAACCTCAAGCATCGAGTTCACCAAAGGCAAACCCAGGGGCCAATGGGGTGGGACAATATGCAAGATGTCAACCTGATGTCTCTGAAATGGTAACAACAAAGTAAATGAACAAGGTTCTAGAAAAAAATCAAATGACAAAATATTTCTCAGATAACTGTAGAGATGGTAACCAGACTGAAAAACATGCTTAGTGATGCTACAGCAAATACAGCTCAAAAATAGAGGAGCTTAGTACTATGACAGAATCTTATACATAGAAGACAAGCATAAGTTTAGTGATCATGAAAATAAAGTTTTCTTAAAAATAGCAAGGTAATATGAGAAGTCAATCCAGCAACTGCTAGATGATACAAAGAAGAATAACATAAGGAAATAAAATCAATGATATTAAAAACCTGTTCAGAGTCATTGTGTTGAAACCTTTCCTGGCAAGGAAAAAGAATTTGACATGTAGATAATTGAGGCATATAAAACTCCAATTAGTCATGATCAAACAAACAAACAATCAAACAAACAAAAACCTACAGTAGGGCCTACAATGGTCAAGGTAACAGAAATTCAACACAAGAATAGATTATTAAAACCTGTTAGAGAAAAAAAAACCCAATCACCTATAAAGGAATGCCAATCAGAATCACAGCTGACTTCTTTACATAAACTCTCAGGTGAAAGAGCTTTGATGAATCAATTAGAGCTCTAAAAGGAAACAACCTCCAACCCAAGTTGATGAACTCCACAAAACTATCTTTCAATTTGATGTGGAAATAAAATATTTCATAACATAGAATACCTGAGGAAATTTATGAACACCAAACTAACACTCCAAATTGTTCTGAAGGACATACTAGAATGAGACAACTAAGACTACAACTCCATGAACTTTGAAAGAATGAATCTACCAGGCAAGTTAAACAATTAAACAGGTAAACAGAGGGAAGAAAAAGGGAGCTAACAACAGAAAAATAACATGACAAGGATAAATCAATACATGTCAGCTATAACCATAAAAGTTAATGGTCTCAATTCACCAATCAAAAGATATGCACTCCCACAAAAGAAGAATAAGAATGATGTGACAATGTGTTGCATGCAAGGAAAATACTTATAAGAAATTCATAGACTGAAAATCAAAGAATGGAAAACAATATTCCATGTGACAGGAACTCAGAAAAACAAGCATAGCTATTCTATTTGGATACAAGGTAAATTTCAACTCAAGACTGATTCGGATACAATGAAGGTCACTATATCCTTGTAAAGGGAACAATCCAAGAGAAAGAGATTAAAAAATAATAAATCTATGTGCAACAAATATCAGTGAACCCAACTAAATAAAATATTAATGAACATGAAGAATAAAATTTTTGCTAATACAATTGTATTGGCATACCTCAATATCCTATTATCATAAATAGGTAGATTAACTGGATAAAAACATCGACAACAAAATATTAAAACTGAAGTAAATTTTTAAACAAGTGGACTTAGTAGATGTCTACAGGGTATTCTACCGCATAACATCTGAATGCGAATTCTTCTCAGTTACACGCAGGATAGTCTCCAACACAGCCCACGTGCTAGCCCACAGAACATGAATAAGTAAATGCAAGGAATTTAAATTATCCCATGCATATTCTCAGACCATAGTGCAATGCAGTTGGAAATCAGTGACAAAAGAAACCAGAAACTTCATAAACAAATGTAAATTAATTGACACCCTCCTGAACAACAGTTGAGTCACAGATAAAATTAAAGAATAAATTAGATAGTTTCTATGATTAAATGACAATATCAGAACAACATACTGGAACTTGTGGGACATGCTGAAAGCAGTTCTACTAGGAAAATTTATAGCAGTGAGTACCCATATCAGGAAAACAAAAGAAAGTGCAAGTAAACAACTTAATGTTGAACCTCAAGCCTGTGGAAAATGAAGAGCAGGTCAAGCCCAAAGTTTGTGCAAAGGAGGAGATTATAAAGGTCAGAGCAGAAATTAATTTAGTGGAGACTAAGAAAACAATACAAATAATCAATGAATTGAAGAGCTGATTCTTTGAAAGTCTAAATAAAAACAAAAAACTCTTAGTCAACCTTATCAAAAATGAAAGACTCAAATCCATGCAATTAGGAATAAAAATAGTAAAATCACAGTGAACCCTGTGAAAATCCTGATGATCGTGTATATTTACTTTAAGTCAAGAGCTTATATTCTAGTAAGATGAAAAATGCAGAAAAATGCAGAAAAATGGACAGATTCCTAGATACACATGAATTAACAACACTGAATCAAGAAGCAAAATTCCTAATGTCCCAACATCAATTAATCAAATTGAATATAAAAGTAAAAACCTACCAATGAAGGAAAGCCCCAGCACTGAAGGATGCACTGCTGAATTCCTGATACCAAAACAGAGAAGGACCTAACTATGAAAGGGAATTAACTACAGGCCAATCTCCCTAATGAATACAGATGCAAAAATCCTCAATAATATACTAGTCAACAGAATGCAGTAAATCATCAAGAAGGTTATACACCATGACCAAGTAGGATTTATCCCAGGGATCAGGCATGGTTCAACATACGCAAATCAATAAATGTAACATATTTAGAAATATAGAAAGAGCTTTTGACAAAATCCAGGGCCAATTCATGATAAATAAAATTGGAATAGTTCATGTTTTTCTCAATCTGATAAAACTTATCTATGAGAAAGCAATAGTCAACATCATACTAAATCGATAAAAACTGAAAGCTTTTACCTAAAATCAGGGACAATAGAAAGATGTATATCACCATTGTTATTCAATATGGCTCTGGAAATGTTAGCTAGAGCAATTAGATAACAGAAAAAAATAAAAGGCATAAAAATAGGAAAGGAAGTTCAATTATAAATATTTGCAGATGACATAATACTGTACAAAGAAGAAAATCTCCACCAAAGGATTTCTAGATTTAATAAGCAAATTCAGTAGCATAAGTGATACAAAAGCAACGCTCAAAAAACCAATAGCCACACTGTACACAAATAACAAATTCATTAAAATAGAACCTGGGGAAAACAACATCTTTTACATTAGTCCACAAAAATGAAAAATGAAATGCCTAGGAATCACTCTAATGAAGGAAATAAAAGACCTCTACTTTTAAAACTACAATTCTCTAATAAAGGAGATTGAAGAGTATATCAGAAAATAGAAGGATATCCCTTGCTCTTGGGTAGAAAGAACCAATATAGTAAAAATGCTCTAATTCCATAATTGTATGCAAATTTAATGCAATTTTGATGGAAATTCCATCAATGTGTCTCACAGAATTAGAGAAAAAAATCCTGAAATTCATGTAGAACAAGAAGAGACCTAGAATAGCAAAGGCAATTCAGGATAGCAAGGCAGGGGACATCACAATCCCAGACTTGAAATTAAAGCTACTGTGACTGAAACAGCATGATCCTGAGGAAAAAAAAAAACAGATTTGAGGATCAATAGAACAGATTAGAAGAAGTAGAAATATCTCCAGACATATTTAGCCACCTTATCTTTGATTAAGTTTCCAAACACATTGAAAGAAAGATAACCTCTTTAATAAATAGTGCTAGAAAAACTGAATTTCCACAAAATTGAACACCTATCTTTCAAAATGCACTAAACTAAAGTCAAAATGGATCAAAGATTTAAATATTAAAGCATAAACATTAAATCCATTGAAATATAGAAGAGGTCAAACTCTTAAAGACATTAGTGGAACCAAAAATTTTATGTATGAAACCCTGGTGATATGGGAACTATCACAAAGAATGAACAATAGAGATTTCATCTTATTAAAAAGCTTTTGCACAATAAAGGAAGCTATGAACAGAAAAGAAAAAACAACCCAAGTTGTTGAAAAAAATGTTTGTCAGCTGATCCTCAGACAAAAGATTACTATCAAGAGCATATTAAAAATTTTTAAAAAATCAGATCTCCTAAATTCAAAGACCCAATTCAAAAATGGGCATCTGAGATGAATGCATACATCTCAGATGAGAAATCCAAATGGCAAATAAATGTATTTTAAAAATGCTCAACGTCACTAGTCTTTCGAGAGATGCAAATTAAAACAACCCTGAGACTCCACCTTACTGCAGACAGAATGTTGACATGGCAGAGGGGACAAAGAAACTCTTCTCCACTGTTGACTTGTGCAACAACTATGGAAATCAGTGTGGAGATTCCTCAAAAAACTAGAAATATAGATCCCACTTAATTCAGCTATTTCCCTTTTTGGTATCTTCCCAAAAGAACTAAAACCATCATACCACAGCAATATATGCACACCCATGTCTATAGTAGCAGTTTGTAATAGCCAAATCTTGTAAATATCCCAAATGTCCATCAACTGAGTATGGATAAAGAAGAGTTTTTAAAAATACAATGAATTACTATTCTGCCATAAAGAAGGATAAGCTTGAGATATTTCTAGCTAAATGTATTTATTCACCTTGAGCCCACACTGCTAAGCAAAATAATCAAATACCACATTTTCTTCCTCTGGTGTGGGATACTGAAAGTGTGAATAACTGTTTCATAGGTATTACAAAAGAAGATTAAATGTTCAAATGTAAGAGGGAAGATGGGAGCGAGGAGGGGGGAAAGAAGGGAAAAGTAAAAATAAATGAGGAAATAGGGGAAAAATGGAAATAAAGCTCTTGTGAATGGAAAAGGTAGGATGATGTGTGTAGTCATTACATATACTCAACATGGACCAATAAAATGTGACTGGAGAAAAATCAACTCAGAATAGACATTGGAAGGTAGAGGACAGACAGTGGTGGACAAAGGCTAAACTTCCCTGGAAGGCAGCAGGGAAAGCAAGGGCAAGCGCTTGGGCACAAGCAGGAGATGCGGCAGCGGCTCAGGCACTGTCACTCGTTCAGCAGAGCTGCGTTGGTGACCATCGTTGTTTCAGCAACCAATTCCATATCCCTGCTTGTCCACATACTCTGGCTTCCTTGGAGTGTGTTTCTTCTTCTCTGTGCACTGTAAATCAGAATTTTCCCTGTTGTTTCAAAGTTTCCTACCTCTGGTTGCCAATCAAGTAGTCACAGTCAATCCCTTGTGTCATCAATAACAAAATGTTCTTGGATGTCTGAAGAGAAGTTGCAGGGGATACTAGCTTTCCTGACACTGCCCTGCTTGGGTCACAAACTGTTAGAAATGACTTGTGGCAATGTGGACCATTTCTCCATGTTTAGAAGCATTTACTGAACCAGAACCTTTACCATTTACTTGTCACACATACCTTTCCCTCAGGTTGCCCTGAGATTTAGGAATAACAATTATACTATACTGTAACTGGAAACATTACTCATTCTAAAGCATTAGACTTTATTCTTGGATCAAGTGACTCAGATGTTCTTATTTTCCTCTAGAAGACTGAAATAGTTATCTATATATACAGGTGTCTAAGATATAGATGTAAATCTATTTCTCTATGTCCATAACTACATACATTTGCATACCTGTCTATGCATATACCTTCCCCATTGCTCTATTCTTTTTCTCTGCCTCCTGTGTCTCCTTCCTCTCTCCACTTTTCTCTCCCCTCATCACCTTTCTTCTCTTCTCCTCTCCTTTCTCATCTCCTCCCATCCCTTCCCTTCCTCATGGCTGCCTTTTTATCCTCCTCCCCCCTCCTTCTCCTTCTCCTCCTCGGTCTCCTCCTCCTCCTCTTCCTCAGGAAAACATATTTTCCTTTTTGATCATTTTTTGATCATCTCCACATAGTCTTACAAATTTTCTGAAGTTTTCTATAGTGACAACAAGTTGCATTGTACCTTTGTGTGAATTGGGCAGTGTGAGCATGAATAGCATGCCCTACTCCAGTGTTGCCCTGGTGATCTATTTCTTGGTATCTTCTTATGACTTCCATGTACTGAGTGTCTACCTCATGTGAACACTGTACTTACTAATAAAATCCATTATGACACTGGGTTCTCACAAGAGTCATCCTATTAATACAGAACTTTCCCTGTTTTACTAAATAATACTATTTGTGCTGTTTCTTAAACTTTTATAGCTATCTATTATGATATTTCTGTCTCCTTGCTTATTGTTTGGGAATCACCTCTTACTCAGATGTCAACTTTCTACTTTTCATCTCCTATCTGTTAAAACACTTTTTAGTTACATTTCATGGGATTATGTATCAAGAACTTGGGGAATAAAAAAGAATCTGACAGTTTTCCTGGTTGGAAATGAATGCATCGTTTCACATTCCATAGTCATACAGGAGGCCTTGCCATAGTCACAATGGTGGCTAAGTTGAGAAAGTCTGGAGCCCCCAGCAACCAACTCTTTATCTTCAGAATTGAGCTAAGCTTGGCTTTGAAATAATAGCTCTTGAATGAACAAACTTACAGTTATTATGGAATGAAGATACATGCTCTTATTTAACAAATGCCAATGCTGACAAGAAACAGGTTGGTAATTATAATTTAATATGGCTAATCACTTAATTAATCTTTACAAATTAATTTTAGAATTTCAAGACATGCAACTGAAAGTACAAGCCACTTGTTTGAACTTAACACAATGGATGAAAAAAAGAGACTTATAAATATTACTAGTACTACCACTAAGCATGTTTTAGCAAGAGAATTTTGCAGACTTGGCTTAAACTTTATGAAAATTATATTTGATTATGGACTGATTAAATTGTTTGTTAGCGATTATGTCTGAGAATAACACTTATTGAATTTATAATAAAATGAATGTAGAAGTAAAATGTTCATGTTTCTTAACATTTGTTTGGGTCTTCTTCAGTGATATGACTATGAAGATATGCTAATGGATTAGGATATTGGATTATTTGTTCCAAAGTCTTCTTTTTTCACAGTTCTTTATTTACAGGTTGGTGAACCAAAAGGAAAAGCTATGAGTAGATATTTCCATAGTCATGAAGTTTGAGGACCACAGAAGAACAGTAACAGTTTGATGCTACAGGGAATGCATTTGTATCAGGGCATATGAAGACAAATATGATTTAGTTTGTTTTCTGAACCATCACTTTCTATTTTCACTTTACCTGGAAGATGATCTTCCATCAGTAGCCAATGGTATGTAGAATAGCAATGTGGCTCTAAGGAGATAGCTCCATAACTGGAGTTCTGACCCATTTCACAAGAGGAACACAGTAGACTCAGCATGCTACTGTAATAACAACTTCAAAGGGATTTTAAGGATCTAGTTTTAGTCTCTAGTTCCATCACTTATAACTTCATGGTACAATTAAGGAGATAGAGCCCTTCAAAGAACTTTTGGGAGTGATACATGCAATAATAGGTCTGTAAAAAAATATTTTGGAAATTTCAATGCACCATATATAGGTTTTTTTTGTGCCATGTAGGTAGTATTTTTAATATTTCATCACCTTCAGGATACAGGTAAGAATAAGGATTAAATCACTGACGTTAACAAAGTCTGGCGGAATTTAGCAGACCTTCAGTGGAACCTTCATGATGTCAGTCATCCACTTGTACTTTTGTGTTTATGTGTTGTGATGAATTTGTTGGTCTGTCACTATACTGATCTTCTTGAGCTGCAAAAACAGACACTGATTTTGCTTCCTCTTATAAAAAGTTCTTGCACAGGCAGTCTCCTGGAAAAGCCAGTAGGGAGTCTTCATTTTATGCCACTGATGTAAATTACCACTGGTGTAAATCATCACTTTCACAGTGTCGCCAGATCTCCAGATCTCTTTCTTTCTTACACACACACACACACACACACACACACACGCACACTTCTGTACAGCAAGCACATAATTCAGGAGGAAGATGAAGAAAAATATACAATATGCTTACCACATCAGGAATAGCCTGTGTCCATCATGATTGTCCTCAAATCATCCTTTGGAAGACAAAATACAGTCTTTACATCATGGTCAAGGAAACTAAGCCTCCGAAATTATCTTTTAAAACTTGTATTGATGGGGGGATGTTGGAAGCCATTTAAACTGGAAATCGAACACATGTGCAGGACTGTGGCATGACCGGCTAGAAAACAAAGAGATATCTCAAAGGGAAAGATAAAGTCACAGCTGAGGACACCTGGCCCCAACTCCAACTAACTAAATAAAGAGTGTAGCTGGAGTTATTTAACTCCTGTAGTGAAATGCAACATGGAGAGCTTCTTCTAAGATACTTCTCCTAAATTAACATAGGGTAGTTCTCCTAAATTAAACATAATTAGTTATTTGGAAAAGTCCTTGAAGCACTCCAAAAGTTTGTTCAGTTTCCTGCATTTTCCACTCTAACCCCTTCCTTGTTTGAAAATTAAATAAATATGGGCTACCCAGAGACATTCCTTGTCTTAGCCCCCAGAGTCTCAAACTCTGCAGAGGGTTTGATCCTTCTGGAGCCCTAAAATAATACACTTGTCTCATTTATTTAAATCTTAACTGTGCACTCATTTGGGAGATTGGGGATCTAGGCCAGGTCCCGGATAGGGGGAGGATGGTCAGACAACGACATAGGCTTTCCTCTATGATGCCTGAGTTCATGCTAGTTTTGTTAGATCACACTCCCTTAGAATATTAGGCTAATGAGAGAAGGAAGGGCCAGAGGATTCCACCAAAGGAATCTTAAGACATGTATTGTAGTACATACTGTACTCTACAGAAAATCATATTACTCTTTTGGAACTTCTGCCCAGTCTCCCCTCTGCATATTTCTTCAGATTGTTGAAGATTAAATGGAATAATAAAAGTAGGTGTGGGCTCTCTAGAGCTATATGAAAGTCACATGACAATAGTATCCAAAGAGACTTTACCAAATTTGTCTGAGTTCTAAGAGTATAAGTAAGAATAACACTCAGCTACTCCTTCTGGAAAGCGCTACATTTTTCCTCACCAAATTGATTGGCATAGAAGAACTAGCAATGCCTATATCTTTGGCAAAGCCCAATATCACTAAATTTTCAGTTACAGCAGTCAATCATGAATTCAAATTGTGTTGAATTTATGTTGTAATTTGATTTTAATGACAGCACATCTACTACTTTTGGCAAATATATTTAGGAAGAGGTGATCTTGGGTTTAGTTACCTGGTTTATTAACTTAATTAGAGCTGCCAACTGTGGGGATTCTATTACATCTTATTTCAGGGTACTCATAGATATAACAAAGGATAAGATGATTTATCATGGGAATGTTTTAATTGTCAAGCTTGTTAGATTCATATATGGTATTAATGTTTGAACTGGAAGGAAAATTTATGGATGAACTAATTTACTGATTAGTTTATTAATTTAATTCCAACTTTTATTAAGAATATCTATGTGGCAGGGACCTTGCTAAGGATCAGGGAGACAGAAATGAAATACAGGAGTTGCACTTCAAAGGCTCAAAATCTGAAGAAATATTGTACATTATATAAATTATATTTTTTATTAAAGAGAATTATAATTACTAAAGTTGAAACAAAACCAAGTAACATAACACAACCTAGAAAATTCTAACTAAAATATATGTGTGAGGACTTTCTTTTCAAAATTCTTTACAAGCATTTGAATATCTGTTTTTGTTGTTGTTGTTTTTGACACAAGGTATTGAAGTTCTTGGTATGGAGTTTAGGCTGTCCTTCAATTCAGTATATAGGCCAGGCTGACCTGGAACTCAGGGTTATCCTCCCGTCTCAGTTTCCTTAGTGCTGGGATTATAGGCATGCACCATTGCACCCCGTTTGACTTTACCTTTTTTGGAGGGATAATGGGAATCAGAATCATGATCATCCACTTGCCAGGAAGGTGCTTATTCCACTGAAATACATATCTGATCCTGAATATATCTTTTGGGGACATGTATTCATTAGTCAGAATTTTAGAATAAGACAGATATCCATGTTTTGGCTTTGTACATTATGTCTGCATTCCAGTTGGCAGGATAGTGATGACTGGGTATGCTTAGGAGTCTATTACTCCTGCCTCTGTCACAGACTTGTTATGAAGATGCAGACAATCATTTCATCTTGGAACTGTGACAGAATGTGTCTTTCAAAGTTTGTTTATTAGATAGTTAATATTCAGTGCAACAGTGTTGAGAGATGGGTCTTTTGGAAGTTAACTTAGTCTTAAGATTTTAATGTTGGTGTCTTAGTTACTTTTTCTCATTGCTGAAACAAAATACTCTACACCAAGAATGAAGGAAGACAAGGTTTATTTAGCTTACAGTTTGTGGAGGTTTCAGTCTATAATCAGCATGCTCCAAGGCAAAGTAGCACATGGCAGAAAGCAATAGTTCATAGCAGCAGAAAACATCACAAGCAACAAGAGAAAAAGGGTGAGGGGCAAGAAGACAAGACTGTTTCTGTCTCTTATACTATATGCAGGACACATCCACTGTGGTGTAGCACTCACACCTATAATCCCAGCATTGGACCATGAGTCATTCACAAACTTTAGACACCTGACTCCATGACTGCATGAGGCTTTGGGAGGATAACCAGACTCAACCATAACATTATACCTCTGGACCCCCCAAAGGCTCATGCATATATTTTATGAAAAAGACATCTAGTTCATCTTTAAGAGTTGCCAAAGTCCTAACAGTTTCAGCAACTCTAAAAAGTCCAAGTCCCAAATCTCTTCTGAGATCTAAGGTCCCTCTAAAAATGAAAATTTAAACACTTCCAACATTCAGTGGTATAAGATAAATATTACTAGTGTTTCCAAAATAATTTGTTAAAAAGTCTATCTTTTTTCTATGTTTGGTCCCTTTTTCAAAGATAAGGTGGCTGAGTGACATTGTTGTGTCTGTTTCTAATCTGTTCCACTGATCTTCAGGCGACCTTTTGGCCAGTATCATGCTGATTTAATCACAGTAGCTTTATAGTTTAATTTCAGGTCAGGGATGGTAATGTCTCTTGTCTTGCCTTTGTTGCATTTGCTATTCTAAATCTATTCTGCTTCCAAATGAATTTTAGATCTATGAGGTACACTAATATATTTTGATTGGGATTGCATTAAATCTGTATAACAATTTTGGGAGTATGGCCATTTTCACAGTGTTGGGTCTTTCTATCCAAAAGCAAGGAATACCTTTCCATTTTTCTCATAATGGTGCTAGAAAAATTGGTTTTACACATTCCAAACACTAAAACTAGACCCAGGTCTATCACCATAAACTAAACTAA
The DNA here is from genome assembly GCA_004027455.1 of Hydrochoerus hydrochaeris. Lineage (NCBI taxonomy): Eukaryota > Metazoa > Chordata > Mammalia > Rodentia > Hydrochaeridae > Hydrochoerus > Hydrochoerus hydrochaeris. Next base: position 20,558 of record PVLA01010711.1, read on the forward strand.
AATCAAAATTAGTCATAGAACTAAATACTAAAACAGAAGCACTAAATCTACCAGAACACAAGGTAGGTAGAAATTTTGAAGACACAGGAGTAGGCAAAGAGTTCATGAACAAAACACAAACACATGAGAAGTTCTTCAAAGAATTAACAACTGGAATCTCATCTTATTAAAAAGATTTGAACATCAAAATAAATCACCAATAGAGTGCAAACTAAACCCACACAATAAGAAGTATTGAAAAATATTAGCCCCTCACCCCCAAATTCAAAGACCCAGTCCAAAAATGGGCATTTAAGATGAGTATGCACTTCTCAGATTGTTGGAGAGTGCTGAAGCTGAATACACGTGCAGGGCTGTGACATGGCCTGGGCATGGTTGTACTGAGAATGAGGAGACATCTCAGGGGGCAAGATAGGCCACAGCTGAGGCCACTTAGAGATTTTTTTTTTCTGGGGATAGTTATCCTTAATTAGCATTGTCTGTTGCTCTGAGGTGTCCTTGAAGCCTTCCCAATATCTCTTTCAAGTTTCCTCCACTGTTCACTCAACTCCTTGCTTGTTCTGATTAGCATCAGTTAGCCAGCTGGCTGGCTAGCAGAGTAATGAGCTCTGCTGAGGGTTTCACTCCTCCTGCATCCCTAAAGATCATGCTATGTGTCTCATTCTTTGGAGCCTTTTCCATGCACCCATTTGGGGGGTTGGGGGTCTTGGTACAGACCCAACATCAGATGAAGAAATACAAGTGTAAAATAAATGCATGAAGAAATGTTCATCATCACTGATCATTAAAGAAATGAAGATTAAAACCACATTGAGATTCCATCTCCAGAAAGAGTGACTATCATCAAGAGATAAACCAATAACAACTATTGGCTGGGCTGTGGGGAAAAAGGAAAACTTTCCCACTGTTAGTGGAGGTGTAGGCTGGTACATTCACTGTGGAGATCAGTGTAGAAATTCCTCAAAAACCTAGAATTGGTGGTCTCATTCAATCCAGCTATTCCTCTTCTATGTGTTTTCCCAGAAGATTTGAAAGCATCATGCCATAGTGATATATGTGCACCCATGTTTACAGCAACATATTTTGTATTAGCCAAATTTTGTAAATAGCCCAAATGCCCATTAACTGAGTAATGAATAAAAAAGATGTGGCATTTTTATACCATGGAGTATTACTCAGTTATAAAGAAGGTTAAACTTGGGTTTTATAGGTAAATGGATGCAACTTGCAATCATACTTAAAAGTGGCATATGTAAGTATCATTATTGTCTCCCTAGTGTAAAAAAAACCTGAAAGAGTAATAATATCCAAAATATATCATAGATATTGTGAAACTGAAAGGGAAAGAAAGTGCTCAAAATGAAAGAACAACTGAAATAGGGTAAGGAGAAAAGAAAAGGGAAAATATATATATATATCCAAGATAGCTATACTACTAATCTCCATAAATTCATCAAAAAGAACAGTTTGTGTTTCTATTATCTGATTATTTGATCATTTTTCATTCCTAAATCTTTTTTTTTATTTAAAGAGAAAAAAATAGAAAAAGGGTGGAAATATTACAGAATTTCAAAAAAAAGATAAACAGTAAGAAATCACTAGGTGATAAATTACATATTGTCCTTTTAGAAATAGTTGTTCAAGTTACAAAATTAAAGCATACAATGTAGACATTCAAGCAGTGAGACTGTAAACAGTTCTGTTCAACAATCCAACAAGAACTTAGAGCTATGGTTATCAATCCTACACACTTAAATATACATTCATGCCTAAATCTTGTAACCTGAACAATTATTTTTAAAATAACAATATACAATATATTAACTAGTGCTCATTCCCTACTTTTTTGAAATTCTGAGGCACTTTTATCCTTTTTTTGCTTTGTCTTTAAAATAAAAATAAACAAGTAATGAAGGAAGCAGCACACACATAAAGATAAACATTATCATTCCAAAAGGTACAAACAAGGAGTACAAAGGAATAATACCAAACAAGTTCAAAATCCAACAGGGCAAAGATTAAATCCTGGAGTTCCACAGTCAGCATCTGAAGAAATCTGATTGTGAGCTCCAAAAGGCTTGAGTGACTTGGCCTCCATGGCACTTCTGGTGATTTTAGCCTCCACAGCTTATCTCTTGGGCTGGCTTTGACCCTTCCTTGCAGGTTTCCTTAGACAAACCCTGCTACTGGCTTTTCCAAACTTCTGGGTTCTCCATTGCACCTTTGGGTTCACACTTCACAGCTTCACACACTGCCCCCTCAGGGACACACTGCCTGGCTTCTTGGGCCTTCTTAAATTAGGATGGAAGCCTTTATAACCTCAGAATTCTTGCATTCTGTATGCACCTAAAAGCAGCACCATAAGGATGATGCCAAGGCCTGCTGCCAGTATCTAGGCTTTCTTCTCTCTTGGATGTAGGGGTCAAGTGCCTGAAATGCTGGGCACTCTGAACCTGACTTTGAGGAACAAATTTTCCATGTTGCCACCATTCTGGAACCTGATATGTCTTCCACCATTTTGGAAACTCATGTGGCCACTGCTGCCATTCTGGAACATGGCACTCTGTGGCTTTCTCCTCAAAGCAAAGTCTTTCACTTTTTCAGTTTTGAGGCTGCAAAACATAGGGACTCACTGCTGCTTGTGATGCGCTGAGGCTATCTTTTGTATTCTAATGTTCCTTCTCCACAATAACAGATCTCAGCTCTATCGTTACAGTTCATAGCTTTACTGGAGCTTTTTTCCTGGCCAAACTCACAATGCTTTAAATCATTCTTCTGGGCTTATTGCTCTTGATTCACAATATAAATCTGGCTAAAAGTTCCCAACAATAGCCATGCCACTGCCTCAACGTTAAACTTCCTTGAAATTTTTTCCACCAGATTATTTAGTCCCTCACCTTCAATCTCAGTCTCAGGAAAAATCTCTGGCCATGAGCAAAAGGCAGACAAATCTTCTGCCAAGCTATAACACACATCATCTGGAGTCCAACAATCAATGCAGTCCTTCTTCTAAGCAAAATCTTCTCAGGCCTGGTCTTTACTGGCATGATTTCTATCAGTATTCTGGTCTCCTGAGCTCTGCCCAGAATCTCATACAGAACAGCCTGAGGTGTTCCAGGTCTACCACTTCAGGTAACATCTCTGAACATTTCCAACTCTTCCCAGAAGCCATTCCCATGAACCATATGATCAGATACAATCACAGCAACGACCCCACTCAACTGATACCAACTTCTGTCTTGGTTACTTTTCTCTCTTTCCTGAGACAAAATACACAACACCCAAAATGAAAGAAGGCAGTGTTCATTTGGCTCACAGTCTGTGGAGGTTTCAGTTCATAATCAGCTGGCTCCAAGGAAAGTTGCACATGGCAGAGGGCAAAAATTCATGGCAGCAGAAAATAGCATAAGCAATGAGAGCAAAAGAAGAGGAGCAAGGACAAGGACAGAAGACTCTCTTTGTCCCTTTTATTGTATGTAGGTGACATCCCTTGGTGTAGGACTCACACCCATTTCTCAGCATTGGACCAGGAGTCATCCACAAATACCAGAAGACCAACCCCATGACCACATGAGGCTGTGGGGGAACCTTCAGACTCAAACCATTACAGTTGGCATCATAGGAGTACACTAGGCATTACATGAATGATTTTGTGATAAAAGCATGAGTCTGTACCTCTTCCTCTTCCTCTTATGTACCCTACTGACCTTCTGTCTTTGAACATGGGATGTACAGAAAGAAGGGCTTCACCAGCTGCTAGCCCTGGACCTTGACCTCTTCAGCCTTTAGAACTGTAAGAAACACATTACCTCATCCCATGAACTCTGTGGAAGGTCCACAAAAATTGACTAAGAAACTTGTAAAGCTTTATTTTTTCATGTCCTTAAAGGTGAGCATTAATGCTTACTTCATAAGAACTTGGAGGACGGAAGAAAATTAAATTTGTAAAATTGTTAGTACAATATTTAGCATAAACTAAATGCTCCAAATCTAGCTATCATGGTGATTCATACCTGATTCAGCCTGTGAAGAAACATGCATTCATGTTGTCTTGAACATGTAGCTGTTGGACTAAAGTTTCTATTTCCTTTTCTGTATAATGAAAATAATAACATGAAATGTTCTAGTTTCTGGAGAATCAGCACTTTACATGACATATTATATGTGAAGTGTCTGGCAGAGAATAGCTTAAATGTAAGCTAATTACAAAGTGTTAACAGTGATAGCATTCAATCAAATTTGCCTATAATAATTATTATCAGTGTTATCTGTTCAAATGACTGTTTCATCAGACATATTTATTTCTTTATGCATGTGTGATCTTAATACATTGGCTGTCTGAGTCAAATAGTCCTAGTCACCAAGGCCACTAGGATAAAACATTAGAATTCTAGACATTTGCATGTATTTCATCTTCTATGGATTCTTGCATTTGACTACAACTCCAATATCTTAATTTCCACTTACTAAGAAGCTGAGTGAAACACTGAACTTTCGCCATTTAGAATCTATTTGCTTTCATTTGGGCTTACAATAATGACGTTGCCTTGGCACAAACTTTCTCCTTTTGTTGGCTTCTCCTTTCCGAGTGTTCAGGGGATCCATGATAACAATTTGGTTTTGTGTTCTACTTCTTTGATTTAAACAGCTGTACCAATAACTATGGGTTTCATTTCCTTCCTAGGTTCATGCACCTTCTGGAATATTAGGTATCTGTGAAACAGACTTTACAAAGTACCTTATTAGGTATCTCAGTGATACACTGCTTAGACAGCAACAGTCTGTCTTAGTGGCTTTTTGAATGCTTTAATTTCCTTAGCTGAATGCTGCAGCCACCAACAGATCTGCTATATTCTGGCTTAGTGGTGATCTGGAAACCAGATCTGTGGCAGCAGTGTTTTGCTGATCTTTTGTCTAGCAGGCAGTCACACAAGGTACCATGGTATATGACTCATTCACTCATATGGCTAAGTCAGGGTTTGAAGTTCAGACCACTTCCTCTGACCTTCACTTACCATACTCCAGTCAACATATGAAATACATCTAGGTCAATATTTTTCAACTAAAGGCTCTGTGGAGGTAGTGTTGAGTCAGTTTAGGTGGGTGGAAGAGGCTATTCCTTGGCCTCCATATGATCTTCCTCTGTTTTGGGGAAAACAGTTTACTGTTTGTGGTATACTATTTGGTTTCTATCTAAAATCTCATTTTTAAAGAGTATTCTTGGGTACATTCATATATTTATATTTGGAAACAATTCTTTAGGGTAATTGCTCAGACTCTGTTCTAGTGATTCTCTCCTGTAAGTATTCCTTTTGTACTCTTAGAGTGACCCTAAGGATTCTCCGTAGTTATTTATTGTACTGATTCCAACAGAGAGTTGCTGTTGAGGAGTGGCATTTGTGGAAAAAGAGGACATGATCCTTGCCTTATTATTCCCATCATTCCCCTTCTAAGAAACTCCTATTATATGCAGCCTAATCCAATGATTTTAGAATTGTAATTGGTTCACAAACCACTTGATTCTGATCTAGCAGGTAGGCCTTTCTAATAAGATCCTTGGCAGTGCTGATGCTGGTAGACTGTGGACCATCCTTGAGGTAAAGAAGATCTAAGTATATAGAGTGTGGTTTGTATAATGAACCCAGCCTTAAAGATGGAGTCTCCCATATTCCATTTTTAATCCAGATGTGACTCCCATATGGAAATTCAAGGGTCACCTAGAGAGTCTTTCCCTTCTCCCAACCCTGCCAGGCCAGCATCTAGCCACAGTAGAAGATCACCATGATGTTAAACACCTGGGTTGTCTCTCTTATAATTGGAGGGAGGTGATAGTGGACTCTTATTGAATACCTACTATGTGAAAGTCCTGTGCTAGGCACTTAACATTCAATATTTCATCAAACGGTCAACATTTTTGTGAATCTCAGGATCAACAGCCATTTCTTATTTGAGGAAATTAAAGTGATAGGACTTATTCTACAAAAAGCTTTAACAGTCACTCGAGGGCCTTTTTAATGATTGCTGTTTGGTTTTTAGTTTCTTGAACATATATTTTTCTCATCCCTTCCTTTGAGCTTTCCAGATTGCAACACTAGATTATGAACTAGTAAGCAGCAAAGCAAGGAAAAACGTGATATGTATTTACTCATTCCCCTATGTTGTCATTTATATTTGCCAAAACATTAGATCCTATCTAGAAAGACTAATGGATCTTTCAAAAAACGTGGCATTGGCATGATGTTGTAGCGTGATTTCCAAATTTATGCTTGAAAATCATCCGGACAATTTGTTAATTCTGTTTTGCTAGTAAGCATGGAGCAGACCCTGGAAGTAGTTTGTAACAGTGATCAGGTTTTTCTGATGTAAATGACCACAGAATGACATTTTGAAAAATTACAGTATACCCAAAGTAACCCTGAAATAGGAATCAGAAGACCCAGAGAAGAGAACTGGCTACATGGTCTTCACCTGACAAAACTTGTTCCTGCTTTCATTTCCCCATAATCAAAGGAGACAGTATTGGACCCCAAGCTTTATGTCACTAGACTCATCTGGACAGTAACTGGAAGTATAAATACCTGGGCCTTGTCCTTGGAGATTCAGATTCTGAAGGTGACAGCTGAACATTTGTTTCTTTTCTAAGCATCACAGGTGATTCTAATACATACTTAGGAGTTTGGAACAGCTGGGTCTTGATAGTTACAAACTGTGGTGCCCCATGAGATAGCTCAAGAACTCTTGAGAGAACCAAGCTCACATCTCTCTCTCAATTCTCCCAGGCCATGTGGTCACAGGGTGCGGAGGACTGCATCTGGTATTACTGAGCACAGAGATCTGTGCATCTCTGGCCCTCTTGGAAGTAGCCAAACTGAGCAAACACTGATCGTCATTACCTGTGTTTGATGTCAGTGCTACTGACACTGGGCTCTTTATTCGCTCTCCTTTAAGCCTGGCAACACCTTTTCCATGAAATTATTGTTCATGTTTTACAAATGAGGAATTCAAGCTTCTAAGGGACCTGAAATATCTTTAGAAAATTTTATCACTGAGCTGAGGATTGAGCCCATGTCAATGGAGCCCAGAAAACTCACTTTTTAAAAACTAAATTCTCAGAACTAGTTGGCTCTCTAGATTCTGTGTCTCCTTCATCTTTTTAATATAGACCTTTGAAAGAAATGCCTTTGCTTAGGTTCAATCTATCATTGTGTATGAGAACTTTTGCTTAGATAGGAATGAAGTCTTCAGTGAGTGTCACACTTTCAAAACAATTTATTCATCCAGCCTTGAGTGATAGACTCTATGGACGCATTCTGAACCCCTAGAGCATCTATGGATGGCTGAGGCATGGTCTGTGATTTGCTAAAAGAACATGTAAAAATTGTATGTGTGTATTAATGTGAAATTTTCCTGGAGAAAAATCACACGTTTTTCATCAGATTTTCAAAACTTTCGACCTTTAGAAACTCAAACCACAATAAATTCTTGAACTCTGAGATTTCAAATGAGGGCTATTTTGTTCTCTTGAGAGCTTTTAACATGGGATCCTGAAGAAATCATCTTTCTGCTCCTTTTCCATCCCAGAGATCAGAGACAGTATGCTGGACAGAGGCGAGGATTAGGCCTGTATGTCTATCAGACATACTCCTGGGTACTGACACAGTGTCCCCTTCATCTAAGATTAAGCTAGAACATTCTGGGCTTCTGGGCAGTAAGAATAGAATGAAGAAATTGTCCCAGTGAGGTCATTGCAAGGCATATGAATAGGATGAGACTTTTTCAAATGTCGTGGGGGAACAATCTCCTGGGATGACTCAGAAAAAAACAATGTTGTGAAACTATCATTATTCTCCTATCTCTTTTTGCTGCTATGTTCACCAAATTAGGTTTGTATCCTACAGATTTTCCAACTCTCTCATTTCGGCAGCCACCAGCAGCTCTACTCACTGGTGCTTACTGCGTAACTCAAGTCTGTCCTACATCTATCCATTGTTCAGATTTTTGAAAGATTGTTGCATTGTCACTTATTTCCTCAGAACCCTTGAATGACTCTCCATTCTATACAGAAGGAAAAAACAAATTCTTCCACCTCAGCTCCATGCTAAGTTTAACCTAAGCTTAAAGTTTAGTGTAGGGGCTTCCATGACCTGGCCTGAGCCAATCATCCTGCTACATTTTACACAGTCATTACACAATTTGACATTTCAGCCATATCAAAACAATTGCTGAGAGAAAACACTATGAATGATAATTAGGTTCACCTAAGAGACAAACCACATGCACATTGTGGTAAGCTTTTAGATTAAGAATCTGGAAGTGTAGGCTACCTGAAAGCTCCACTGAGGGCCTGGCCTGCCACTGGGAACTCAGCACAAGCCTGCCTCAGGCCTAGGCTACTCGGAAGCTCCCCTGTCAGCCCATCCTGCCACCAGGAACATCAAGGAGGCCCACCCAAGACTGAAAACTGCCCTGGACTGCTACAAATGAGCCTGCCCTCCCACCTGGAACATCAGATCTCAGTGGGATCCAGTTAGTGTGAGAAAATTTGGAACTTTGCTCCCAGGTGGCGAACTTTGGACTACACTGGATTGAATGTATTAATGTGGTGAGTATACCCCTAAAATAGAGGTGTACAGGGGATCAATAGGGCCACTAGTAAAACCCCCTACAACTAACTGTAAGACTTTGGTGTGTCTGAAAAGAGTGTGTGTGATCCTCTCCTATACATAGAAAACACCAGGCAGAGTGAAAATGACAAAACAAAAAAGCAAAATGCAGTCTCAAACATATAGTTCATCAGAAGCAAGTATAGGAGACATTGAAATAAAGGACCCCAAAAGTAACACACTGGGAATCTCTGAAAAGATAGCAAGTGAAATAAAAAAACAACTGCATCAGGCTATAGAGGAAATCAAATTAGAAGTACTCTCCCATGTAGAGATAGAAATAACAACTTTAGTAAAGGAGTTGTTGAATGCAGCTAAAGAAGAATTAGAGAAAAAAGTACATGAGCATGGGAAACTGATTGAAACTTTGAATGAACAATATAGAAAACAAGCAGGATTCATGAAACAAACTCAAAGAGACATCCAAGAAACAAAAAATCCTATTGAAAGCGTGCAAAACCGCCTAAAGGAAGCTGAGGATAGGATTTCAGACCTTGAGGACAGGATCACACTTAGTGATCAGGAAAGGATGAAACTTTTAAAAATAACAACGCAGCATGAAATGACAATCCAGAAGCTTCATGATGATGCCAAGAGCAACAATATAAGAATAATGGGCATTAGCGAAGATATGGGAATCGAGGCAAATGACATACATAAAGTATTTACAGAAATAATAGCAGAAAATTTCCCAAACATGGGGAAAGAACCTGATATGCAGATAAGTGAGGCATATAGAACACCAAACAGTCACAATCAACATAAATCCACACCCAGACACATAATAATAAAGATATCAGACATACAGCATAAAAACAGAATGTTAAAAGCTGTGAGAGAAAAGACTCACCTATCAAGGAAAACCCATTAGAATCATGGCAGACTTTTCAGCACAAACCCTCAAGTTAAGAAGAGCTTGGAGTGAGGTATTTCAAGCCCTGAAAGAAAACAACCTTCAACCCAGACTGATGTACCCAGCAAAACTTTCATTCAAATTTAATGGAGAAACAAGATACTTCTATGACAAAGAACAACTGAAGAAATTCATGTCCACCAAACCAACCCTAGAAAGAGTACAGAAAGACATACTAGACAGAGATCAAAATGACCACAATCCCCAAAACAACAACAGAAAGAAACCACCAGGTAGGATAAGCAATTAAATAAGGGGAAAAGCAGAAAGAAACAACTGGAACATAACATGGCAAAGTCAAGCCAGTACATGGAAATCCATATGGATAATTCTCAGAAGACTAGGATTGGAAGCCCCATTCAATCCAACTATCCCCCTCCTGGGTATTTTCCCCAAAGAACTGAAAACTTCATATCACAGTGATATATGTGCACCCATGTTCATAGCTGCACAATTTGTGATAGCTAAATCCTGGAAACAACCAATATGCCCATCAACTGCAGAGTGGATGAAAAAGATGTGGCATTTTTATACAATGGAATATTACTCAGCTATAAAAAGGGATGACCTTGAGGCCTTCATAGGCAAATGGAGACAACTTGAGACTATCCTCATTAGTGAAATAAATAAGAATCATATTTATAAATATCATATCCTGTCTCTAGTGTAAAAAGTAAATAAGAACTACAAGAGTAATAAAACCAAAATGTGTAATTGCTATTGTAAAAAAGAGAGGAAAAGAAAATGCTCTGAGGGATATAACTGCATGTAAGTTGGAGTATGTAAAATAGATGACCATATTGCTGAATCTTTGTTGGATCTTTGAGCAGAACTGTTTGTAGTCTGACTGTCTGAATATTTGCTATGTACCCTTTAACTTTGTAACTTGAACAACTTCATCCAGGATGACATTACATAATTTATAAATTACTGATTTCTTAGTGGGTTTTTTTCTCATTCTCCTTTTTCTTTCTTTCTTTTAGAATTCTGTATTGTTGCTACCCTTTTTTCTGTTTAAATAAAATTTTAAAAATGTATAATTGCTATTGTAAAAAAAGAGGAAATAGGAAGTGCTATAAAAGATAGAGCTGCATGTATGTTTAGATGTGTGGGATTGATGACCATATTTCTAGGTTCTTGATGGATTGTTGAACAGATCTGTTTGCACTCTCACTGCTTGAGTGCCCACTTTGTGTGCTTTAATTCTGTAACTTGAATATCTATTTCTAAAAGAACAACATGTATCAACGAGTGATTTCTTACTGTTTATCTTCTTTTCTTGAAATTCTGTAATATTTCTACCTTTTTCCTGTTTTTTTTCTCTTTAAATAAATTTATAAAAAAGAATCTGACATATTGTGGAACTGGCAAGTCTCCTGGACCAGGATAGGAGGGCAAACAGACCCAAGGAGGTGGTGTCTCTCTGCTAGCCTGAAGGCAGTCGGGAAGCAGAATTCCCTCTTTCTCTTGAAGAACTTCAACTGACTAGAGGAGAGCAAACTCTTAACTTACTCTCTAATGATTTAAGTGTTAATCTCATCTAAAACTGCATTATAAGGTGTAGACTGGTATTTGACAAAATATCTATGTAGGATGGCCTAGTCAAACTGACATAGAACATAAGATGTACACCACGCCTGGTGATATATGACCCTAATGCTAGCACTTTGGGAGGCTGAACCCCGTCTTGGCAACTTGGTGACTTAATGAGACCTTGTTTTCCCCCCAAAATTAAGAAAGGCTGGGTGTGCAGATCAATGTGAAACCCTGGGTTCCATTCCCAGTACCACACACACACACACACACACACACATACAAATATATTAAATAAATAAATAAATTCTAGTTATAACTTGAAGTTCCTGAAATAATTTTACCATTTCGGTGATGTTTTTTAAAACTGTTCAGCCACAACTTATTTTCCCCCATCTCAAAATCAAAAAAGGTCAGAGGTTGTGATTCTGAGTGAAGGACCTAGGCTCAGTCTTCAGTACCACAGAAAGCAGAAACAAACAAGACCCTGTTTCCTTTCATTGTTTTCCCTGACAATCTGTATCCATAGCAACCCTACTGTTGGCTCCAGTTTGCCTTGTGTGGATCTAAATTGTGTACGTTTGGGCTTCCTCCTTGAGTCTTAGGCAGGTGTTTCTGAACTAAATATGTGCTTCTTCACATTGTTCATTACAAATGCATTCATTCGTTTGAATACCTGGTTGAAATCTTGGCTCGGAACTTATTTACAGTGCAACCTTGGATGAGTTACTTACATTCTTTCAGTTTTGTCACTTTAAATCTGGCATGATGAAACTTATCTCATTTGGTGATTGAAGTAGATAAATGTATTAATGTATATTCCAGATTTAGAACAGTGGCTGATACGTAAGAAGTCCTCAGAAAACACTAACTGAAAGTATTATCATCATTGGTCTCTACTTGCACAAGTCCGGTGGAGAATGATGCTATGCTTGCCTAAGAGTTAGTGAATCCTACCCCTTGGGGATTTTACACCTTTTATTCTCCAGGTGTTCTCTTTCCATTCTTCGTGGAGAGAGAGAGAGACATCGTGTACATTTTAGAAAGTAGGCGAGTAATTCACAGATATGGCAGGTGAGCCACCGTAAATTGGGGAAGGGTCATTTAAGAGGGTTTAAACTTGGCACTTAGGAGATGTCAGTACATTTATTCATTCACCCTTCACCCTTCATTCATTAAACAGGTATTAATTAAATACCCTTAGAGTACCAGCTGTCCTGTGAAGCACACAGAGATAAATCAAGCACAGGTATTCTTTGTTTTCCATCACTAGAGCTTTTTTTTTTTTTTTTTTTTTTTGGTACTGGGGATCGAACTCAAGACCTCGCGCTTGCCAGGCAAGCACTTAAGCCACTGAGCTAAATCCCTATCACTAGATCTTAACAGAGCAAGATCCCTGGTCTCTTTTACCCCATCGTTCTAATAAGACTGGGGCAGAGACTGTGAAAAGGGAGAAGATATGTGTAATGTTTATTCATGTGTTGGAGAAAATAACTCATTGGTGTTGTATATATTTTAGGCTGCGATTATGCAAGAGACAATTTTCGTAAAGAAAAATATTTTAAAAGTCAAGTTTCTTTTTTGTTATTTTCAAGCAGCTTACTTTGACATGATTCCAAACTTACAAAAACGTTGCAAGAAGAATATAAAGGATGTTTATATAGCATCACTTAAATTAACCAATTATTTATTTTTGCCATACTTACTTCTTTGTAGCACATATTATTTCTTCTGATCCATATAAAAGTTCTATGTATTGAGCCCTTTTGAACCCTAAATACCTCATCATATTGCAAGGAGAGTTTCCAAATGCTCAGAGTCTTGGGAAAACAAGTTCATGAATTAAGGTAGAAGAGAGGAAAACAAATTGCTCCCCAAAAGAAAATATAAAAGCTGGTTTAGATAAAAGTATACTCAGTGGCTGTGTGCATATATATTTGGAAACATATATATTTTCTCCTTTTATAAAGAATAAAGGGATTTGAGTTACCAATCTTAACAAAGAGAACTGAGAATATTAGTGCCCCAGGCCATGAAACTCACTGTGACCATGAGCGTGTTTGAGTCCCTCCTTAACTCCAAGATTTATAGTAGCCCTTCCTTGCTGTCTCTAGAGAGTATACCCATGTAAATACCACAAAAATAAGAATTCAAAATAATTTATGAAGGAAAATGGCAGAGTTGACCTTTAAGCCATTAGGTAAACTAAAGAGCTTCTGAAGCAAATTAAATAGAAGCACCTCTAGGGCTGTTTCCACCCAATTTACAGCTACATATGCTTTCTGCAAATGTGCTAGATGAGAACATGTTACGACACCTATTAAAGAGGGACCTAAAGTAATTCTTTTAAATTGGCTGTAATGGTCTTTTTAAAAAGACTCTTAGTTTTTACAGACAAAGGTGTTTTAGAGTCCAGACTTCCGACACTCTTTCATTCTTCATCACCTTTGTTGTTTTAAGCAGCTTCATTTAAGGAAGAGGAAGGAGGCAGATGAGGTGCTGGTTGCATGACTATCCTTGCGCAGAGCCCATCAAGTTGTCTTGAATATTAAAGGTGAAATCATGTGCATGAAGCTTTTAGCACAGGAATTGGAGTACCGATATCAAACAGTAAATATTTTTTTCCTTTTTACCTATGCAAAAAGTGAGAAAAAATAAAATACTATCTACTTTTCGCAGGCCTTAATGATGTAAAAGAGGGCCACAAGACAAATGTTATATTAAGAAAGACTTGAAAATTGGGATCCTAAGAGAAAAATTACTTGTTTGTGTTGAAAGAAAAATATTCATGGCAGAAGTGGTAATAAAATTTAAGGAAAGGCAGAATCTTCCAAATGTATAGAATAAAATAATAGTTTTAACTATACAATGAATTGTTTTAAAGTTTGAGATTTCCACTTTTTATTAATAGTTAAACTTTTAATTGTGGTCTTAACAGATAGGCATGAACCTCTTCACAAATTCCCCAGAGTTCTGTATGTCTAGCACCCAATTCAGTGTGTTATAGGTAGGAAATGTTCAGTAAGAATTGATAGAAAACTACTACTAGATTCACAGAGGGCTTTGATAAAAACTGGAGCTGAATAGAGCAGATAAATGGAATGACCATGCTGGAAACAGGATTTAGGGTGGAACCAGGAAAGCAGGAGGCCATGGGAGTTAAAGGGATAACTGATTTGTAACACACTTTCTGCCCACTTACCTGTGAACAACTAAGTTGTTCTTTATCAGTTTATCTTTACCGAGCTTTTACTCTGTGGTAGGTACTCACTGCATAGTAAGGTTAGATTTACTGGATTTGTGGAAAAGGACTTAATTGAGCACCAAAATTTGGCCTGCACTTAATGAGGGCTATGCATGTTATATTATAATACACTGATGTCTTATGATGTCTTAAGTTTTCCAAAATACAAGAAAAATAACAACATAGGAAGATAAAAGGAAAAAAAAGACACAAATTATTTAAATGCCAACTGCTATTAATACTTTTTTGTAGCAAATGCTTTTGAAAATCTATAACTCATTTTCTTTTACTATATGCACACACCATAGAATTTTGCTTAAATGTGATTGTTATGCATGCCTCCTTCATCTGCATTTTGTACATTGCAAGATGTTATCTTTCCATATCAATAAAAGTAGGATTACAGCCTTCTTATAATGGGTATTCCATATTTGTTCTTAAATCAATCAGTGATTTCAGATGTTTATGTATGTATTTTTAAATTTTCTAAAGAACACTATGATGAACATATTTGTATAGATAGTTTTAGAACTTGTCTGTGAATTACCACAGAATTGATTTTTAGAAGAAAATTTACTAGTCATTATTCCATTTTCTTAACATAGCTTTTTCTATTTAATATAGTTTCCCTTAAAAAAAAGAACATTTAGATCCACTGTACAACTTGGCATATTTGAGACATATTCAATTTCATCATTTTTTTACTGCATGATTTTCAAGAAATTTTGTGGTTGCTTTTTAACATAAAAATTAACAAATTATTTTTCGTAACAAATGGCAATTAACATGATGTAATAATTTTTTATTTTTATATTAAAAACAAGAAAAAAATAGAAATAAAATGAAACATTTTCAAAAAAAGCTAATACGAGAATTATAATCATTAATATTTTCAGTTTTTATCTTCATAGTAGTTACTTAGAGGACAAGGTATGGGCATAAAATAATGTCCAGACAATATTAGCACAAATATTTCTTTTCAATGAACTAAAAAAACCTAACTATGTAACTCTCTTAACTATCTAAGTGTAGAGATATATTTTGTCACTTTTCTGTTTCTTCCTTTCTCCTTCCCCCTACTAGTTTTTTCTTTCTTTTGGATAGTTTCTTCTCAATTCACAATACCTATTCTACATTTTATATTTTGTTTACTCATTCAGCTTCTCACAATAGTGTGACAATTCAATTTTTACACACATGAATTTGATTTATTTCACCTATGAGTATGGTATCAAATTGCATCCATTTAGCTATAAAAGTCTCCCATTTATGGCTCTCTTTATGGCTGAGTAGTACTCCATTTTATGTATGTATGTATGTATGTATGTATGTATATACCATGTCTTTTTTAACTATTCTTTGATTGATGGGAATTTGGGTTTCTTCTAAGATTTAGCTATTACAAATTGTGTTTCTATAAACATAGGTGTACAGATATTGCTGTGATAAGACGTTTTCATTCTTCTGGGAAGAGAAAAAGAAGGGGAAGACTTGGGTTGAATTAGGATCTCCACTCCTAGTTTTCTTTTATTTTGAAGGTAGTAAAATACAACAGAAAAATAGGGAATAAAGCCAATTGAGACAGTGTAGTGAAATTGGAACAGAACTTCACAGCAGGTTACCAGGATAACAGTAATAGGTATATTATATCTCATTTTCTTCACAATAGTTGTTCTTTCAATCATGTATAGCAATATCAAGGGAAATACAGAACATTATAGAACTTATAAAAACAGAATATAGAATAGAGCAATATCATTAATCAGAACAGAGTAAAACAGATAAAAATATTTCCTTTCTAAGAGATGGTAGAAGGAAACCCCCCTTATTTGCTATATTGCATATAGTCAAACTCTTAAGAGATGCTCAGATCTCTGTCTCCCACTTGCTGTGGTGGTGGGGGGTATGGATGGATGTTTGATTCCTAGCCCATGCACCGGTAGGCTCACAGCTGCTTACCAAGGAGGCAAGCTGGTTGCTTGGTTTCCCAGTCCCCTAAGTTCCAACATAGCGTGGATCTCAAGAGACACTGATGCTTCTTGCCCTGGGGTGGCTGCGGCTTGCCAAGCCACAGCCACTTACCAGAGTGGAGAGCTCTCTTTTCCTAGTTTTACAGCCACACTGATTTTCATGTGGCTGTACTAGTCTATAGTCCCCTCAACAGTGGACAAGTGCCTTTTTCCCCACAGCCAAGCCAACATTTGTTATTGATTTCTTGATAATAACTACTCTTTCTGGGATGAGATGGAATCTCACTGTTGACTTAATTTGCATCTCTCAAATGACCAGTGATATTGAACATTTTTCATATATTTATTTGCCATTTGTATTTCTCCACCTAAGAAGTGTGAGTTCATCTCAGATGCTCATTTTTGGATTGCGCCTTTGAATTTGAGGACCTGATTTTTTTTTTAATTCCTCATATGTTTTAGATATAAATCTTTTGTCTGAGGGACAACTGGTTAGAATTTTTTTCCACTCTGTGGACTGTATTTTCACTGTGTTTTATAATAGAGAGAGATCCTCTTTGTTGATTCTCTGTAGCATTCCCCATGCAGTTTGGGTCTTGTCCATGAAATCTCTATCTACATGTCTTCAAGGTTTTGTTCTACTTTCTCTTCTAGTAGATTTAGTGTTTCTGTTTTAATATGTAGATCTTTGATACATTTTGACTTTAGTTTAGTACATGATGATATCCATGGATGTAGTTTTAGTCTTCAGCATCTGGAAAGCCAGTTTTTTCATCACCATTTATTGAAGACACTGTCTTTCTTCCAGTGAACCTGTTTCATTCCTTTGTCAAAGATAAGATGGCTGACTATTTGGAGTTACATCTACATCTCCCATTCTGTCCACTGATCCTCATGTCTATTTTTTTTTTTTTGCCAGTACCATGCAGATTTTATCATAGTAGCTTTGTAGTACAATTTCAGGTCAGGCATTGTGATATCTCTGGACTAGTCTTTGTTGTCCAGTATTACTTTTGCAACTCCTAAAATTGATTTGAAGAATTCACAATATCTGTTCTACATTTTATATTCTTTCTCTAGTTCTATGAGGTATGCTGATGTTATTTTGCTTGAGTTTGCATTAAATGTGTATAACACTTTTGGAAAATGGCCCTACTACCAAAACCATTATATAGATTTAATGCAATCCCAATCAAGAAATTTTTACATTTTGATGTTTCTTTTATTTTTCAACATATAATTTAGAAAAATCTAATTTTAGTCTGTTTTTCAGAGAAATTTACCAATTATTCCT
The DNA here is from genome assembly GCA_004027455.1 of Hydrochoerus hydrochaeris. Lineage (NCBI taxonomy): Eukaryota > Metazoa > Chordata > Mammalia > Rodentia > Hydrochaeridae > Hydrochoerus > Hydrochoerus hydrochaeris. The sequence continues at coordinate 38,175 of PVLA01010711.1, forward strand.
TGATATTTGGGAAAGATGAATTTTTTATGTAGAATGATTTTAGAAAACAGGAAGAGTAAAGCTATAAATAAATGCAATCTGTGATTTTATGCTTCATCCCTTTTGTGGTATAATCTTGAATTATCCAAAATTATTTCAAACCTCTCTAAAGAACCCTTCTCACGTAATTTTCCCTACATGTTTATTAAATATGATCAAATTCTAAACAAAACATTGATAAAATGATTCAGGTGAAGCAGGAATATTTCCTACTCTTTCATCAAAGCTCAGTCTTAGTTTTCTTCTCCACAATTCTGCCTAATATACGTATTATAGTCCATGATGATAAAATGTTTATGAAATATACTGAAGTAACTTTAAATGCTGTAAAACTGGGAAATGAATCATTTAAAATCACATATTTAAAATCATAATATAAAAAGAGGTCTGATACAATGAATAGAGAGGTATAGGTATTAAAGGCAAAATAACTTCTGATTTACTAGCAGAGACAGGAAAGAAACTATGGACTTCACCATACATATCTTAGGGTACTGCTAAAATGACTATGACAGAATCTTTTATTTGGAATACAAAGTATATAAACTACATTTACCCCTGTCCTTCCTCTCTATTACTAGTGTTTTATTATTATCAATAGTAGCTGCCGTGGATTGAATTATGACCCTACCCAGTTAACATTTTGAAGTCCTAATCCTCCTGTGTTGTGGCTGGGGCTTTTGGGCGATAGTTAGTTTAAATGAGATCATTATGGCGAGCCTTCAGTATGGCATTAGAGTCCTAATAAGAGACATTAGAGAGCCTACACTCTTGTTCTCTTTCCTCTGTGTCCTCTGACACAGTAAGGTAGCCATGAGCAACACAGGGGAAAAAACATGACCAGACCATTCTGGCCCTTTGGTCTCAGCCTCCTGTTCTCCAGAACTCTGAGAAAACAAATTTGTTCCTTAAGCCCGGCAACTTGCGAAACCTGTGCAATCAGTCTACAACCAGAGCATCTTAATTTCTAGCACCAGCTTCATCAGTTTTCTCCTTTATTATCTCTGCTACTCACCATCTGCTTTTCTCCATTATCATCCTACTGTTTGCATTTCTCCTTTTCTTTTGTTCCTGTTGTCATACTCTTTTATGTCCCTTTCATTTTTTTAATCACTCATTCCTTCCATTCTATTTAACTCTTTCATATTTTCGTTGTTTTATTTTCCTTTTCTCATATTTCTGTTTACTATTTCTATCTTTCACCACTACTCTCTTACTCAGAATTTAATTACTTACTGATAATTCTCTGGTCTCTTCCCTCTGATTGTCCTTGTTCTGTACTCCTTTTACCTCCCCTTTTTTTCTTCGATCTTTTCCAATTTCTTTTCTTCATGCACAGCCTATTTTACTTTTCCCAACCTGTGCCCTCATTCCTGTCCCTCTCTTCTGTCCTTTGTGTTACCCTGAAGACATCTGGTGACTGGACAGCCCTGAGAGGAAAGAGCTCTTACAGAAACTGGACTCTCCTCCCTGCTTCTTTTTCTTTGTAGAAAGGTGACTGCATTTGGAACTTGTTTTGCTTTTCTTTCACGAAGCTGAGCTGACCTCCCTCCAGAGGAATAATAGCAGACACAAGTGTGGACGCTGAGGAGGCTACAGAAAATCATAGACAGAAAAAGTCCAGGGTTTAACCACCTCAGTATTGTATTCTCATTACCGTTATGATAAAATAACACAATTCATCATTTTTATAGGTTTACTGTGTGTCATAATCTTCCAATAATGCTGCTAAATTATGATCTCATCAGTGGACTGATCCACTGCAGTTACCTTTCTCATGAATCAGTCTTCTTCCCAAAGCTCCTATTCTGAACACCTGAACAGTTTGGGGACATTTTAGATTTAAATCACACACTCACTTAGTAATATGTTACAATTCTTGTGAAAATTTATGAGTACAAGTATGGTTGAACATAAACATATGAATTTCTTTCATATTAATAGCAATCATCATTCTCTCAGAGATCTCTGCTTCGACCTTTGCTGTGTAGTACTGAGAGTCTCCAAATTGAAACAATATGTTAAAATGTCTAAGGATAAATTAAACAGAAAGTTTTGGAAGAATGAAGAGTCAACTAATGTAGTCAAAAAACCTAAGACCTTTTCATTTACTTTTAACAAATATACTTCCCAATGATATTTAAATCTCAAAAAAGCATGGGATTGACTTGTAAATATTGTCCTTCAAAAAACCAGTATGCTTTTTTTAAAGCCAGCCCTTTTTGGTCAGCTTACACAAAACTACAGATGCTATTTTACAGTATATACTTTAACCTATTTTAGCCTTAGAGTTATTGTATCAATAAATTGAAGCATTATCATTTGCCCAGTTTTGCCCCACAGAAATTTTGATTCTTTTGACTTTAATATTTGAGTGCTAAGAAAGCACATTTAGATTAGTAATATGTTGTCTAGAACTATAGGTAGTAGTTTTATCTTCTAATTGGAAGTAAAGATGTAGGTAGAATTCCATGTATTGTCTTTGAAGTATTAGGAATAATGATGATACTGATGATGAATTTGATGACTAAATTTTTCAGTTCTTACCATTTTTTAGGACTTTTGCAACCATGTTACACTGTAAGAAGCTGCTTTCTAAGAAATTTCTAATGGTGAAGGGTTAGTGTGCAAGAAATAATAACCAACACAAGCCATTGCGAACCTGTTGTTTACTATGGTTTTACTTGTATTCACATACATTTCATGGGCCAAAGAACACAGACGGTCAGAGACTTCAAGGCATCAAAGTGAAGATGTTTAATTAGTTCTCAGTGAACAATAGCAAATATTAGAGGGAAGGAAAATCACGGTGCAATAACAGGGAGGTCATATGAATTTGGAATAGCTAAATCCTACTTAATGAAATATCACATGACTGCTCTATACTGGGGGTAATGGAAATCTTGAAGGAAAAGAAATATTGGCAAACTCATCACAACTGGGTGATTCTGTAATTCCAGTCCAGATTTGTGAGAAATAAACTTATGTTAGGATGATCAAAAGAAGAAATTTTCAAAAGGATATTTATCACTTAGCGTTTAAAACTCAAACTATAAACCTATTTTCAGTACACTAATATGTGAATAGGATTTACCACAGTACCTATTGACATTGAATATTGACATATTTATTACAATGGTGGATGATGATTGTGATGATGAAATTAAAATCCTGTGGTGTACTATCCTTTATATAGTTTGTTTCTGTTGGTTTAACACAGAAACACCTTCTCCAGGATAACACAGACTGCTTATATCCTAATGAAGGCACAAGATCATTTTTAGATTGCAAATACCTTGATAAAAAGACAAAAAGGAAGAATTCTGTCAGTCCTTGACATGTTTAGTAATATAATTTTCTCTAAAGTATGAAATGTAAGTTTCAAAGACGTTTAAGGAAATTAATGAGATACATACAAGAAATACTTGGTTTTCTTCCACTATATCTTTTACTAACTGCCAAATATGTATTTTTGGTTGATAATAGCTTGTACTTATAGAGACAAAGATTGGAAGAGAAGTTGCCTCATAATTTCATAAAAATATGCCCCAAAATTATCAAAACTGGGAATACTTTCTATGTACACAACAGGTACTTTTAATTCATTTGTTCCTGCAGAGTAAAGTTTAATAATCATGAAACATTTATAGCTAATCAAATGAAGCAGTCAATGTCCAACATATTAAGCCAAAAATCTTTACCACTGGGATAACTTCATATAGCAAAAAGAAAGAAATAGCCTTTAAAAAGTGCAAGAACTAAGACCATCACACTACATGAAATAAGCCACACTCTGAAAGTCAAATATTGCACATTTTATTTTTTTTGAGAAAACAAAACTATAAAGAGATAAAAGAATAAAATAAAGGAGAGAAGATAGGAAGCTGGAAGGTAGATCTTGGAGATGAGGAAGCTGATCAGAGATAAGGGGAAAAGAGGGAGAGGTGGGTAAAGGGGTTGATGATGCCCAAAAGAAGGGGAGAGGGAGGGGAAGCAGAAAGGGTTAAGGGCACAGTGCCTGCCTGTCAAGTGCAAGAGCAAATACAAGGTTCAGAATTCAGTACCCAGTGCCAAAAAACAAACACACAACAACAACAATAACAACAACAACAAACCCCAAAACAAATAAAAACATTTTAAAAAGTGTTAAGGTGCAATATGTGTATGTACTAATTCCCATGATTCATTATGTACAGCAAACAAATACTAATAAAAAAAGATGTGTTGTATGAATTGCCAGTTCCCCAAAGAGAGTTCATCCCTATACTGTATTGCAAACACACTAATAAGAGTGTCAAAGATGTAGTATTGTCAAGGAAAAACAAAACGGATGGGGAGGAAGTCTGTTTTTCATAATGTTCCCTTTGTACTGCGCACTATGGTGAGCAGAGCCAGTGGTAACATCCTGCATATTTTTTAAAAAGCTGGAAGAAAAGAATGCTGACCGTGGTATTATAAAAGTGATAAATGCTGAAGAACATAGATATACTGATCCTTTTAGTACACTACACAGTGTATACATGTGTCAGACATCACATCATATACCATAATTATGTAAAATTTTTGTTTCTATGGTTTGTGCTTAGATGGCTCCCCAAAGCCTCCTGTGATCATGGGGGCAGGATTCTAGGGTTTTTGAATGATTCATGGTCCAGTGCTGGGATTATGAGTGTAAGTGCTACAGCAAAGTGAGTGTGGTCTACATACAGTAGAAGGGACGAAATGAGCCTACCCTGCGGGCTCCTCCCTTTTTGTTCTTGTTGCTTTTGCTGTTTTCTGCCATCAAAAACTGTTGCCCTCTGCCATGAGTCCCCTGACTTGGAACCAGCCAAGTATGAACTGAAATCTCCACAAACTGTAAACTAAATCAATCTGTCCTTCCCTAATCTTGGACATGAGGTATTTTGTCTCAGCAACAAAAGAAAAGTAACCAAGACACAAGTAAATTAAACAATAAGTGAAATGAAGAGAAAATAAAAATATCCAGTGGAGAAAAATTAATAAGTAAAAGAAAACTTGTTTGGAAGCAGAAAAATTTCTTCCAAGTCCCTATAATTATATATTTGGGATTTAATCCAACGATCATAGCATCATATGATCTCTTCTTCACAAGTATGTCTAATTAGAAAGGAATTCCAGTCTCCCAGAATGTTTGTGCTGGCAGCCAATGATAACAACCAGATTTGAGAGTGTCATGTCACTTTCCCAAGCTCACTGTTAGTAAGCGACAAAGCAAGAACAAAGGACACACATCTTTATATCTCAAGGCCAGGGCCCAGAATGGGGCTGATTGCATATAATTTCTCTCCCTTTCCAACTGCTTATCTTTGGGAAAACTCATTTCAGTGTTACCATTTTCCTTACCAGCAAAATGAAGATCGGGTTATATCAGCTGCTTTGCCAAGGATACACTTTCACTGAGTTACTTAGATTTGTTCTTTTCAATCATTTCTTTGGGCAAAACAATTTTTAATTATTTTACTGGGTTTTTTTTTTGCATTATATTAGAAAATTCACAGTAAAAGGAATTAAGGAAGATATTAGACAGGAAAACTTAGGATTCAACCTGCATCATACTATCTAATCATCAGACATATTTCTTACTGGTTTTGATTCCACTTAAGAACAATTATTTTCTGGAAAAATTTTTCAAAAAGTTTTTCAGAGAGGTGAAGTTTGGAAGGTATCCTCTACAAGAACAGAGGCAACATGATAATGTAGATGAATGCCATTAATAGACAATTTTTCAACACATATTTTCTGATACATGAATCAACACTTTAAAGCTTGAGTCTCAGAGATTATGATTTGAAATTATTGTCAAATAATGTTTGGGGCTCATAATTTGCACTATTAAACTTTTTTGATTCAATACTCCAGTATCTCAGCTGCTGTTTTCATTACTTGAGAACAGCACCTGGAAAAATCAGTGGTAATCAATTTTTTCACAAAGTCAGAAAAGGTCTTAGATAATATATTATTCCAGTTTCAAATGAAGACTTTGAAGTTGAATGATTAAATACTTTAGACATTTTACCGAATAATTTCTCAACTTGCAGGTTTTTAACTTCAAATTCTCCCTAATTTTCTGGATGCCATCTAGCTTTCCTAGCGGAAGTTGTGGAGAAAGACAAACTCCCTACACCTCCCTCCTTTTTCAAGGCCTGAACAGAGTTTCATTATTAATCATTCATGTATTATCATTACACTGCCTGACTCTTTATTCAGCACCTACATAGAATGCATTGGTATTAATCATGAAATGCATGTCTGAATACTACCAGTAATTATCTGTGAATGTTTGTTACCTGTTGGTCTAATTACTTGTTTTTGTTGAAGAATTCGGGCTATTTCAGATCCGTGTGTGTGTGTGTGTGTGTGTATACATGGTATATAAATCTGTGAGTTTTTACGATTTCTTCTTTTAGATCTTAATTACTGCTGCATGAAGTATAACTGTTTCAACTAAAAATTCCTAATCCTTTGCCTCTTATGAAAGCATATGCTTTCATATTGAATCTGAAGATATGAACTCAGGTATAACCTATGACCCTCTTTTTAATGTTCTATCTTCTTCAGTAATTCTTTGAAGCCTTCTATAAACTAATTGATTTGATTTTTTCCAGGAATAATCACAGTGTATACCTTGGGACTCCATTTTTTTTCATTTTATTTTAATTCATCTGATGGTTGGGGAAATCAGAAATGAATGAGAACAAAATATGTAATTAGAGCTGGTGTACTCTTCTACTTTCTTAGGGTAACTGCACAGCAGTGGACTCTATGCTTATGGTTTGGGGTAGAAAGGAAAAAAAGATAATTTCTGAGTCATAACCGTAAATGGTGTACAAAGCATAGGTAGCAAAAATGAAAACATGAAATAAATTCTTGTTCCTCTCTGAGGAGGACGTTTTAGTCATTAAATTGGAGAAAAGGACAGAAACAGTTAAAAATTTACAAGTGTTGAGCAAATACTCACACTATCTTATCTAAGTTTCCACAAAATTGCTCTTATTTATAGGTTCCATTAAAGTAGAAAATCTGGTCAAAGATGTTCAGATATAAGTAACACAATGAAGATCACATTCTAGATTACCTGACTTCTCAGCCCATACTCAGTTGCTTCAAGTTCAAGCAGGTGCATAAATAGTATCACCTGATGTATTCATGGAAAATAAGAAGGTAGAGCATGTGCAAGAAGATTTCAGGTAATTTCAGGCCTTACTTCTGAGTTGAACTTTCTAAACTTTTTAAAATCTGTTTTAGTAATGAATCCTCAACAGTGCAGAAAACTAGGTTCCTTTGAAGATGTGCTGAAGTCTTGTTAGCTAGACTACCTGGAAGAAGCAGTGTTACCTACATTTATACACATAATTATTTAACTTGCTTACTGTATTTCTCTTTTCTAATATATTTCTCTTTTCTTACTAATGAAGACTTTTTTATTGATTATTTTAAAGATGCTTGGTTTCCTAGAGGCCTTCACCACTGATTTATTCTTTTGGTCAGTATTGATTTACTGAATCCCACCATTTAAGTAGAGAATTTACAGAAATGTATTTTGGGACACAACACAATATTGTCATATTTATCAAGGATCTTATAATTTACTTTCAGATATAAAAATTGTGGCCTAACTTAATTTATCTGTGTCCCTCAAACTAATCTGTCCAGTTGGTTATCAGTAGATAATCTGTTCAACCACTATTGAGGTCACTGCTATTTTTCCTACTTTATAGAGGAAACTAAGGGACAGATTTATCAACTAACTTGACTAAAGGCACTTGGTTAGTTAAGCGGGAAAATGAATAAAAATATTACAGTTGTAAAGTTAAGATAATACTGCTGCAAGTAGAAGACATTACTGAAGATAATCATCGAACAGTAGAGATAAAGAAAATTCAGAAATTAATATAGGAAGAATAAATGGAAGCCCTGTTTCCTTATCTACTCAAGAGGTAGTAGCACAACCCAGACTTCAAGATGTATGAATTTCTTTTGTGCAAGTGCTTACTGTAGTTCTTCATAATAAGACACAATATGTCAACTAGTGGTGGAATTATAATATTCTCTCTATAGAGATAATTCCCCAAATCTTAGACTAAACATCTATACGTCATCCATTTAGAGAAGATAAGAGATGGTTTGAGTGAGCTCAGGAACAATTTTCCCTTTTATGTTCAGATTTATTTATTTTTTTCCTTCATCCACAAATATACCACTAAAGAATTCTTCTTGAGTTTGACATTTATCTCTGTCATGTTAGCAACATGGGCTTTCCTTAAATTGGCCTTTTAGTTGTTAAGTACCCATCGAATTTCCATGAAAACCTTATAATGCAGGCACTATGAGTATCAACTGTCTGTTTATTCCGCTTGTAATATACTTTTGATTTGCAAATTCAACAGAAAGAAACAGGAATCCACTTGGGGGACACTTTTAAAGTTAGTGACACACCGTGAGCTTTCTGTTCTACTTCTGAAGCAGACTCCTGAAAGATATTCATTGGCTCACTGTCTTTAAATTTGTTTCTCCATGCACCTGTCTAGGGTAGGGGATTAGCAGTTAGTTAATTTAACAAACAAACCAGTGTGATAATGTTGTAGTCAGGGGTTGTACAGAGAGCAATTAGAATCAGGACTTGGAGTTTATAATATTATTTTTATGATGGTCACCCAGAGTTAACACACAAAAATGCAGGAAATCTATCCACAACACAAAAGACAGAATATTTAGCCAAGGGCCTGAATCCCACAACAATGTCCACATGAGTCCAGATGAAGACCCAGAGCTCATGACAATGCTGCCAATGAGTTCAACTGGAGGTCTAGAACCCACAGGATTCATGCCAGTCTCTTTTACGGATCTGTGCTGGGAAGGCCCATGGGTCAGCGGTGGAATCTAGGAAGTCTATGCCAGCGGGCTGAAGGAGCTATGCTGATAGGTTGAGGGTTCTATGCTGGAGCCAAGAAGTCACACTCATGACAAGGACCAGGGCTGTCCTGAAAACACCACAGCCATCCTCAGTGACATGGGGGTGCCAAGCTCCTCCAATGACAAGCACAGTCCAGCACATGCCAGGAAGCCAGCATGACCAGTTCATCCTGGAGACCAAGTGGCACATGTCTTCCCCTCTGGAGCCAGGAAGCCATGCTCAGTGTGAGGACCACAGCTTCTCCAGGAGAACCTAACAGCTCAAACAGCAACTTGTAGGAGAGCCCACGATGCCTCAACACCTCAGTGCCTCAATGCCTTAACACACCAACGCCTAGCTTTTCCTTCTTCACATCTTTTATTTATGCTGGCAACTTTCCTCAGGTGGAACATCTATGCTCAGCACATTGCTGATGTAATCCAGGTGGTGTTAAATTGACCACCAGTTTTTAATCCATAACAGGTAATAAAAGGGAAAGTAAACTCTCATTAAAGTAACCAATAACATGAACTGAGAGATAAAATAGAAAGTTTAAAACTGTGTAAATGTTCAAGTAGAATAGAAATTTAACTCTCATATCACAATTGAGAATGTTTGGTAAGCCTTAATTTGAGTCAATGCACTTGAAAACATTTGCTAAATTATGAAATGATGTGGATTTAAGAAAAATGTTGGGAATTTTATGAGAGGTAGGTAGATTTTTTGGTAGGCAGATCCAGATTAGTGAAGACTTTTCAAACTCCAGCTAGAAGAATGCTTAGATTATGAATTCTTATTTACAGATGGAGTAATTACTCTTTTAAAATTAAAGTGATGTGTTCCGGGAGAAATTACTCCTGAAAAGTAAAGTGATGTGCTCCAGGATATGTTGCAAATGAATTACAGAACCACTCAAAATCCTTGATGCTGAGCTGGTATCCTTTCCTCTAACCTCAAGTCCACGGCCAAGTATGCATCTAAGCTAAAGGGAATTCCAAACAGCATGTGATAAAGTGTGTCATATTATCAGAGTTATGGAACAGCACCATTTTTTGTTTTGGATCTACTAGTAGTCCCAAGAAAAAGAAATATGATTACAGACACCTCTAAATTGTAACTTGAAAGAAAAAAAATGACATGATATTTTACATGTTCAGCTCTCTCTCTCTCTCTCACACACACACACACACACACACACTCATTTTCTTCTGCTGGTCTTTGTATTACACATTTGCATATAATGTTTTAATGTCATGCTTTGGGCAACTTATAAAAGGTACTTTTATCTCATTTTATAGATGGAAATAGTTGACAACACAAAATTCTATAGTTGGCAAATTGTGAAGCAAGAATTCAAATTCAAATTAGCCTGCTCTAAGACACTCTGCACCTATTCTTCCATGGAATTTCCATTCTACCATTCTTCCATCTAGTCCACTCTACTCAGGTGGAATTGAATCCACTGAATGAATTATTGTCTAGTCTTCTCTGTTATTACTCCTACTTTTTACCTTACTTCTTTATCCAAAGGTTAAGGAATCTTTTTTAATTGGACTGGGGAGGAACTAATTTCAAGACAAGATTATTACATCTTCTCATCCTTGGAATTGAATCTTTCTTTGGTAATATCACATGGTTTATGAACTGAGAAGAAACACTAAATGAAAGTGTTTTCTGAAGGTTAAGTTTTTGATATAACAAATTGATTTTTCTAGTACCTCATAGGAAGCATTTTCTCTCTTTTGAAATCAGTGGAATTCTGGTATCTTATTGACATTTGGCAAAGATGTCTGGTCTAATTTAGAGGTTCCTCATAATAAACCCAGGAGTAATACATTCTGTGATCTGACAAAAGATTAAGTGCTCTAATTTCCCTTGTACAGTTAGATATTGAGTTTTCAACAGCCCATAGAGAAACTGGGTACCTTTTGTTGTTGAGTTTTTGTTACTGTTTTTATGTTTGTATTTGGAGGTTCTGACTTCCTCTAATTAAATGAAGATGATATTTGTACAAGGAAGAAACTGAATTTCCTTCCTCTCAGTATTATTCAGTCTACCCTCTTATTTACATCTCCTCTGGTTGTTATATGGACTATTTAGTCAAGATGTTAAGGTCCTTTACAGCTCTGAGTGGTAACAATAAACCATATTTCTCCATAGACTTTGGAGCTAGTAGTATTTGAGAGAGAAGGCCTATTCAACTATCTAGGATGAAAACTATGGAGGGAAAATTTTCCAAATTGTGATGTTATGTCCAGAATTCTCTCTCTGTTAAAAATATACTCTTCATAATATAGGTTCTTTGAGGGAAAAGGGCAAAAATGTTTTGGAAGCTAAAGTGTAGCATCTCATAGCATTGGCTACCTTATCTTTGTATACTTTTTCACTGAATTAAAAAAAAAAGTCTTGTCCTTAAATTTCATGTTATCTGGGAATGTGTTGCCCTCTCAAGTTTGTTTCATACTGGGCTTCTTTGAACAACATGTCAGAAAATCTAAGCAGGGAAAAACACATACAAGTGATTGAATAAGGAAAGTAGATGTTGCATTAAAAATCACATAGCAAGTTTTAGTGACATAACCAAAAAGAAAAGATCCTGCCCTACTTGCTTTGAATTTACTGCTTTCTCTTCCAAAGTTAATTGATTATTTTTCTTCATTTTACAATATAATTGTATGCACATTACATTATTTCAAGTATTCACTCATTTATTCATTCATTTGATGTTACTCAGTCCTATGATAGAAGACAGAATATGACCATATTCTTGTATCAGTCTCCTTATGCCTATTTATAAGTCTTTATCCATTTCTACTAATCAGGATTGTTTATGGCAACATTATTTTGACTAATGTTAGAAAGGAAAAAACACATGGGTATTACAGAAGATTAGACAGGAGCTAAGGAACTTTGGAGGGCAGAAAAATAGTAATTTCACAAGACAGATATAGAGAGCATATTAGAAAAAAATCAGAAAATGGAAAGAACAGAAACTTTAAAATGTAAATGGATCTGAATAAATATGGGGATGCTTCTGAGAGGAGATGATATTTAACCTAGTCCTTTGTCTTGGTCACTGTTATCTCATTGCTGGGAGAAAATACCCAACACCCAAAATAAAGGAAGAAAGTTTTATTTAGCTTGAAGTTTGTGGATATTTCAGTCCATACTTGGCTGACTCCAGAACAGAGTGGCACATGACAAAGGACATCAGGTCATGGCAGCTGAAAGCAGCAAAAAGAGGGGATGAGCAAGCCTTTTCTTCCCTTATATTGTGTGTTAGCTACCCACTTTTAGGTAGGTACAAGATTCACATTGCCAATCCTAGTACTAGATAATAAACCAATCACAAATGCTCCAATCATCTGCCTTCGAAAGGCCCAACCCTCATGAGCACATGAGGCTTTGGGGAAACATGCAAACACAAACCATAACATTCCACCCATGGCCCCTCAAAGACTCATGCACATTCTTTTGTGCAACAGACAGTTTAGTCCATGTCCAAGAAATGCCAAAGTCCTAACAGTTTCAGCATTGGTGAAAAGTCCAATCCCAAGTCTCCTCCAAAATCTAAGGCAAATTCTTAGCTGTCACTCCCTGTACAAATGAAAACAAAGTTAAACACTTTGAACATTCAATGGCACAAAATAAACATTACCATTCCAAAGGCTACAAACAGGGAGATATAATGGAATGGGACCAAAGGAAGTCCAAACCCCAGGAGGACAAAAATGAAATTCTGGAGTTCCACATTCAGCATCTGAAGCAATCTGGTTGTGATCTCCAAAAGGCTTGAGCGATTCTACTCCTATGGCACTTCTGGAGGTTGTAGTTCCCATGGCTTCTCTCTTGGGCTGGCTTTGCTCCCTTCTTGTAGGGTTCCTTAGATGATCCACGCCTGTGGCTTTCCCAAACTTTTGTTTGCTCCACTGCACCTTTGGCTTCTCTCTCATAGTTCTCCATACTGGTTCAGAGGTGCACTGCCTGGCCTCCTGTGCTTTCTGAAACTGGAGTGGATATTTTCTTAACACCATAACTCTTGCACTCTGCATGTACCAAAAACCAACACCACATGGATGATGCCAAGGTCTGCTGCTGTAGCTGTAGCTAGACTTTCCTCTCTCTTGGCGGTAGGGCTGGAGTGCATGGATTGCTGGGCATACTGAGTCCAATTCTGAGGAACATTTTTTCTATGCAACTGCCTTTATGGGATATGATACTCTGCGGTTCTCTCCTTGAAGCAAAGGTTTTCACTTCTGCAATTTTCAGGCTGCAAAGGGTGGAGATCTTCTGCTTCCTATGATGCCCTAGGCCATCTTTTCTACTCTGTTACTTTTCAGCAAAATCAAGATCTCAGCTCTGTCTTTACAATCCACATCTTTATTGGAACTTCATTTCTGGCCAAACTCAACATTTTAAGTCAATCTGCTGGGCTCTTTACTCTTGATTCCCAACATATTCTAGCTAAAAGCCCCAACAATAGCCACCCCACTGCCTCAACATTTCACTGCCTTGAACTTTCTTTTTGCTAGATTAGTCCATCACCCTTAATCTCAGTCTCAGGCAAAGTCTCTTGATAAGTGTAAAATGCAGACAAACTTTCTGCCGATCCATAACACAACACACATCATCTGGAGCCCAGCATCCAATGCAGTTCTTCTTCCCAACAGAAATCTCCCAAGTCTGAGCTTTACCAGCAGGATTTCTATCAGCCTTCTGGTCTCCAGAGCTCTGACCAGAATCTCCCATATAGGACAGCCTAAGGTGTTCCAGCTCTACCATTTCAGGTGACATCTCCAAAACTTTCCAAACTGTTCCCACAAACCATTCCCAAATACTCTCAAACCATATGGTCAGGTATAGTCACAACAATCATCTCACTTCTCTGGTACCAAATTTTGTCTTGGTTACTTTCTTTCATTGCTGGGACAAAATACCTAACACCTAAAATGAAGGAAGGAAAGGTTAATTTAGCTCACAGTTTGTGGAGATTCCTGTCCATACATGGCTTGCTGCAAGGCAGAGTGGCACATGGCAGAGGGCAACAGTTCATAGCAGCCAAAAACAGAAAAATCAGCAAGAGAGAAAGAGAGAGGAAGAGCAAGACTCTTTTCCTTCCTTATATTGTATGTTGGATACCCAACCCTGGACAGATGCATCACTCACACTGCCAATTCCAGAGTTTGACAATGAATCAATCACAAACATTAGACTCAGCTGCTTTTGAAATGGCTGACACCCATGACCACATGAGGATTTGGAGGAACATCCAAACACAAACCATAACATTCTTCAAGGTTGAGGATTATATATATATATATATATATATATATATATATATATATATATGTGTATGTGTGTATATGCTTTTGGGCAAGAACTCAGTATCATCTTTGGGAAACCCAATACAGGAACATAGAAATAAATAGAAGATGTTTAAGGGTAGGTGACTATTTTATGGGGAACAAGCATAAAGGAAGTCAATATTATGTCAGTTTTTCCACATACGATTTTTTTTAATTCACCTTCTGCTTTGTTGCTGTTTGTACTGTTTTTCTTCTGCTTTTTTCTATCGTCTTGCTCTAATTTCCCACTCCATTATGTGTCCTCATTATTGTTCCTGTTTTCCTTTTTATACCCCATTTATCTCCTCTTGTCCTGTCTCATTGCATGTGCTATGATTGTTGGCATTTCTTTTGGGATACTAACTTTGTTGCAAAACATCTACATTTGAGTCCATTACTATCATGGCAGCATTGACTTACTCCTCATATAAATTGGTAAAAATTCTTAATACATACACAGATATCCAGAATCTCAGGACATAGTCCAAAAAGAATAGAGCAAATGAATTACATTTTATTCAAGAAAATTCACTAAGATTTTATAGAAAGAACAAAAGTCTGTGGTATCTGAGCCGACTCATTCACTCATCCACTTTTCATGCTCAGTTCAATGAGACAAAAGTTCACACCAAACTGATGTTATAAAGAACACAAAATTCCACCCCATCCTCCTCTCTCTCTGCTTCTCTGGGAGACACCTCCAGGAAGACCACGGCGTCTGCTTTCTCATATAATTCCCACTGCCCGTTGTGATGCTAAATTATGGATGAGTGCAGCCAAGAGATGAGTGTTTCCCTTTTCTTCCTTGCTGCATTGGCAGGATGAAGGCCTTACTCTGCACAATAAGAATATTGGGAGCCCAGTCACCCTCATCCCTGATGGTAAAGCAGTTATTGCTTATTGATACAAATAGACTAAGAAGACCTGAGACTACTGACTCTCTTATCCTCTTCTCACTCAACTCCTACAGCAGGAGGAGCAACTTCTTCAGCGTGAGCAACACCATTCAACATCTCCAGAGCCCTGGCTACGGAGAATGTCTTCTAAGCAACTAGATTCCATAAAAGAGACTAATGACAGAGCTTAGGCACAGTACTAGCTGGCTCATCAAACTTTCTGAAATTTTGATTAAATTATGGTGGTTTTCATAGAAAAGATGATATTGATATTAGACTGAGGCAGGAGGGCCATTGTTTTATCAGAAATGGATCCTGAATTTTCTACTTTCCTATGAAGCCTTATCCTTTTTCTTTGACTTCTAGTATCCAATCTCCCAGTTTTACTGGTATCCACTTCTACTCAGATATTTCAAATTATTCATAAAATTCAGCTTTCATGCTTTGACCATAGAAATCCTCTCTCTACTTGTCATCTTATTGGCATTGGTGTGCTCCTACTTCACATGGGGTTGATTAATCCTCACCTGGAGTTTTCACATCATCACCTAAGTCTTCAGATGTGACTTAGTCAAGTAAAATTTTTGCTAAGCAAACCATACGCCATGTATTTTCTACCTGGTTACTCCCCAAGTGCAAGTGTGGATTGTATTTCTCTGCACATAACCTCAGCCATGACAAAGAAAACTAAAACAGGTTTATTATGGATGCTGATTAGGAGTCTTTTTTCCCATGAAGGTGAGAACAGCTCAAAACACAGAATCCCAGCTCTACCATTGTCTCCTGTGTACAGAGAGATAGGAGGTGAGCTTAAAGATGCTATACCTCAGCATTGAGCAATCTGCAAACATATGTTGCCTCTCAGCTCTGCCATATGGCTCTGTGTCTAATTTCAAACTCACTTTTCAGCACATTTAAAGGTGAGGGATTTAGATGGGAATTAGCTTCCTCCATGGAAACCACTTTCCAAGAGTAGAAGAAAAATTTTTATATGGCCAATCCCCTAGCATGTGTTCTGCACCTGGGCTGGGACAGAGGCAGAAGCAGAGGCTCATGATTATTGGAAATGAAACAAATACCTGAGGAAGGCTCTGGAGCAGCTGGGGTTGGGGGCTCCATTGTCAGATTCTGATTATGGAATCCCAGAGTATGTTGGAAAAAGAAATTGAAAGGAGTATTTGTTATATTTCGTAGAAAATGAGCAGTTCTCTTTTACTTGTATCACTTTTGAGTTTCACAACGTACTTTCATGTAGGCGCAAATAGTTTTATTTTCTTTGGGGAAATTTTATTATGAATTGTTTTCTACCCTTTCTTCTTCCCTCCTGCCCTCCATCTATTTCTCCCTTCCTTCCTTTCTTTCCTTCCAGTAAGTGATTTTTACTAGGGGATGACCTGCTATGTAGAATTAAGTCCTGGGGGACTTCTTGATTTAGGAGAAATGCAAATGGAGATAAGATATCATTCATGATAGGTCTGTACATACCAGGACATAGACAGTAAATTCAAAATAAAGCAAGATCACTTTAATCTTGTTTGAATATGTGGAATTGGCTATAGATGATGTGTAAGGACAAACCAGAGAACACTATGGAGAGAGATTTACTTTGAAATGAACCTGTGGCCTTATAGGACACTTTCCGGTCCAAATACCATATATCACTGCCCCCTTTCCATGCTAAATATTAATGTTCCTATATGTTTGGCAGCTTTTCACTACTGGGATACAGTACTTGAGAAAAACACGTTAGAGAAAGAAAGTGGTCTCAGTCCATGGTCAACTGGTTCCTTTACTTTTTTTGACGGGTGACAAGGCAGAAACAGAATGGAGGAATCATGCAATGGAAAAAAGCTGTTTATTTTCTGGGAACCAGGAGGCACAGAGGATAAGACAGCAGGAGCGGAAAGGGGTACAAACAAGGTATAACCCCAACATCACACTCCCCCACGACCCATTTTCCATTATCTCTAAATAATGCCAGAAAGTTATTAACATACCAATGGATTCATCCACTGATAAGGTTGAGGCCTTCATAATTTGATCACCTCCCGAAACTCCAACCTCTGGACACATGATATTTTTCAGGGATTTTTTTAGTTCTAAACCATAATCTTCTAGTAATAGTGCCATATATTCATTTACTGGCTAGAATTGATTATAGAAATTAAACTCTAATGTACAAAGAAATAGGATTTGATTGGTTATTTGTTCTGCAGATTCTTAGGTCATAGAGTTCTACAACTAACCAAAAGATGCAACACATTAAGAAAGCAACCTAGAAAATCTGTGAGTAGAAGGCCCATTGTATGCTACTCTTATACAAGCAATGAGAGTTCTTACTCTAATATGTGTGATTATAAGTCTGAAGGGTATTATAGGCTTAGTCTATATTGCTCATTTTTGTCCTTGCAGCAAGCAAAATACATATAAAGAGGTTACATTGGCGGAAAGTGATAGAGCAGGTGTAAAAAGCAGACCCCCCAATCTGACAGGCAGCTCATGCATTTTAGCTATCACTCAGTGTTAAGTCATTGAGATTATTTATTTATATGGTATTTCAGGAAACATTTATTCTCAACAGTTCCCTATGCTGAGCTCTAAGGAATTGTATGAGTAAGTATAGGTTCTTTGACAAGAATCAAAAAGGCAAGAGAGCAACGTATTTAATGTTTGGTATTTAAAACATATTTTCTTGTTACCCCAAGTTTAATCTTTTTTCCCACTATGTCACATCTGATCTTTTAATTTCATTTCCTCTCATTTCTTCTCATTTACCCCCTGGTTCTTCAAACTGCTAAGACACCAAGAAGGATGCCCCTGTTTGTAAATATTATTCAAAGCAAGAAATGAAACAGGATCTTTTATAAGCACAAAATACAAAATAATTGGTCAAAAGCATTTAACCTTTACCAAGGTTCTCACTAATTTACTTTTATTTTTGTCCCCTCTTCCACCTGGTGGTCATTCTACCAAGGTTTTGGGTCCACTTCATTGCAGGATTTGTGGATTTTACATCTCCCTAACCATCACCAATAACAAACCAAACAAAGAATGATTAATAGTGCATATTGAAGACTATGGTTAACAATATGTCTGAACTTAAAAAAAAAATGTTAAGGACCAAGGACCTAGGGGATGGGAGAGAGCACGTGAAGAATGCTAATGATTTGATGGTGATTTAAGTGTGTTCCTCAAGGTTTGTGTGTTGCAACTTTGTTCGGTGTTCGCTGTGGAGAGGGTAGAATCGTGATCCAACACTGAGGCTTAGAGTTGGAGCTTTTGAAAAGCAATTATTATTAAAGGCACTAGTACTGAGCTCCTATGATTGAATCTAGATGTTCTAAAGACAAAAGGAAGCAAGAAAAGTCACATATACATACTCTGTGTGTTATGTCTTGCTATGTGATGTCCTGGACCCTTTAGGACTCTGCCGGCATAAAGATCTTTATCAGACGTGGTCCATGGACTTGGACCTTCCAGAACTGTGAGATGTAATAAACTCCTGTTCTTTATAACTTCTCTTCTCTGTGGGATGTGTTATAGCTAATAGTAAATAGAAATGCAGAGGTAATGCACGTGGAAGTCTTACCTCATACGTAGAGCTCTCACAAAGGTTAGAATAAAGCCAGGAAGCTGGGGGAAGATCATAAAATAAGCTAATTCTGTGAAAGAAGATACTATGAATTTTACATGACTGTTTGGATTCCATATGGATTGAATTGTCTTGCTTGGACTTCAAGGAAAGCAGTCACTGGGATAGGTAATTTTCAGTGTTCCACATGTATATTTGTCCATCATTTTAGAGTTGGGTCATACTCAGATTACTCCATTCCTTGAGTGTGAAAGGTAGCAGAAAATGAGAACCATTTGCAGAACTAGCCAAGTGCTGAGAAATGATTCCATTTACTCATGCCCTCAGGCTCACCCCTTACTTCCTGGGGCAGAAGTTATAGAAACCGTCACTTACACAAGCATATGTTCTGTCCACAGTGACACATTATAATGTGACATACAGTCTAGGACAAGATTGCATCAGATACCAGGTAAAAGTAGTTCCTCATCAGTTTCCCTTTAGGGAAAAAAACGCTAATAGCTTTTACATTTTCAGTTTTAGGGGAAGTTGCTAAAAACAAGAAAATTCTAACTAGAATTCAAGGGAAGGGATGGCTATATGAAATATACTCATTGTGTGTGTGTGTGTGTGTGTGTGTGTGTGTGTGTGTGGTTATAGTGGATTTAATCCACACCTTTGCATGGACTTAAAACCTTGTTCCTTAATTTTTCTTTCTACTTTTTTTTTTGAGATAGGATTCTTACTAAAATTCCCAGGCTAAGCTTCAACTATTAATCTTTTTGTACATGGGTCACAAAGAGGCATTAGGGCTAGAAGTATGGAAGTAAGAGACACAATCTGTCCTCTCTTGTATCTTCTTAGCCTCTATATAAAGTTAGACTCCAGTAAATCAATATTGTTTTCCAAATTTATTATCATAACAATTAATATGCATGATGAACCTTAAGTTTCTTTAAGGTATTGGGCATTGTGATAGGCCTAGAGATTATCAGTTACTTTTCTCATTGCTGAAACAAAATACCCAACACCTAAAGTTAAAAGTGGGTAGATTTATTTTGGCTTACAGTTTATAGATCATTCAGTCCACAATTGGCTGGAATTCAAGGTAGGGTGGTACAGCAGAGGAGCATTTCAGAGAGGGAAGGAAAGAGCAGAAGACAAGTAGTAGCAGCAAATGATGGCAGCAGCCTTCTTTCTTTGTCTTATATTTCATCCAGGTTACCTGCCATTAGAGTAGGTAGCACTCACACTGAGGGAAGTATCCTTAATCCTTTATCCCACCATAAATTAATTCTAGCTTCATACCCTTAATCCCAGCATCATACACCCTAGGT
Source organism: Hydrochoerus hydrochaeris (assembly GCA_004027455.1). Taxonomy (NCBI): domain Eukaryota; kingdom Metazoa; phylum Chordata; class Mammalia; order Rodentia; family Hydrochaeridae; genus Hydrochoerus; species Hydrochoerus hydrochaeris. The sequence continues at coordinate 58,277 of PVLA01010711.1, forward strand.
CCAGTCACCTCCAAAAAGTCCCACCTAGGACAGCATGAGGCTTTGCAAGGACATCTAGAGAGAAGTAATAACATGGAATGTGCATAGCATGCAGAAGAAGCCCAGGTTTGGCCACTGCCTTCCAGGAGTTGAAACCTAGTGGGAACGGGGCATGACAAGATGGTTGCTCTGTGAACCCAAAGGAGCCAGTGACAGTGCCTATCTGAGGAGTCTGTGCATGTGTTAATAAATTCAAAGTCTGAATGTAAGCACCTGTATATCATAGAAATGTTGGATGGCAGCACATTAATGGACAGTGGGTTGGAAAGTTAAAAAGGAATTTCAGGAGCCAAAAATATTGGGAAACATTAGGTATTCTATCTACTTTAGTAGTAGAAAATACCCATTAGAATCATAAGTATTCTAAAGATTCCTTAAGAAACAGATCTTTTTTTCCTCTATGTAATGATTTATTTCCTTTATTTACTTAAACAGAGCTTATTCTTCCTTCTTAGATAAGCTATTCTATTTTCGGTTTTGCTTTATTTTCTTTTTGGTATCAGGGATTGAACTCATGACCTCGCATTTACCAGGCAAGCCCTTGAACCACTGAGCTAAATGACCACCTTGTTTTTGTTTTTTTTTTTTTTTTTGTAATGTGAATCAAACTCGGGACCTCATGCTTCCCAGGCAGGCACTGTGCTGCTGATTTATATCCCTGCATCCTTGAGCCTTAGACAAACTATTCTTCATTGACTATTGTATTTCAGTGATCAGAAGTTTTACTTTATCTGCCACTAAAAGTTTTTAAAACCTACCAAGTATTACTAAAGTACATTGTTGGTTATGAGACACATCCTGATTTGAGGAGTGTTAATACAAAAAAACCCGAAGCATGGAAACATTAGATAGTTGATAGAACCAGATTTAGTCCTGAGATATTCTGAGGAAATAAGGTCTTTCTTCTACGAGCCAAACTAAGTTGTGATTGCTCATTCTTATGATTTGCTGTTAATACTGTGAACTGGAAATCAAAAGTTGTGAGACTGTGCTTAGTGGTTGATTGATAGTGTCCACTTCAGACATTTAGAAGTTTAACTAAATGGGTTTAGCAACTCTACACTTTAGGGTGTGGAAGACCCATTCCAGGGTGGCTCATCACCTGGAGGTATAAAAGGGAAGGAGCAAAAAACAAAAGCATTCCATTCTTTGGAGAAGCTCCAGTCTTTGCCTTTGGTTTGGACATGGTCTCCTGGCTTCTAGTGTAGACTCTTCAGCCTTTCATTGTAAAGCTTTCGGCCTTCTGTCACAGACCTATCAGCCTGCTGGTGTGGACTTGCATAATAAGACACTAGGATGAACTCCAAATCTTGGATTGAATCCTTTGGCCTCCAGTGTGTAGACACCTCTGCACGCTTCTTCACCTGACTCTGTGGCTGACTGTTGTAAGTCAATCTTGTCATTTCTTATATATATGTGTATCTTGTGCTATGTCTGTTTTCTTTGGTAAAACCCTGACTAATACAGATTTTGGTACCAGGAGTGGTCCTAGGGAAACAAAATTATAATAATGGCATTTTGTTAATGGTGTTAAGGGTTCCTGGAGTTGGCTTTGCAATTTGGTGAGACCTGTAGACACCAAGGTCTCCCCTTCTACTTCTGTGGAGTATAGATAATCCTTGGCATGAATTGTTTAAACTAATATGCCTCATAGATCCATTTAATTATCCTAATTCACCAATTGTGAGATGTCAGAAATGTAGTGACTCTGTACAAAACAATTTTGAATATTTTGCAGAGTAGACAATATAATGATGCTGGATGGTTGGTCTTAGCCTCTTTGGACAAACCAATGAAAGAAAAATCCCATCTCCAGGTACAGATAAGAAATTTAAAATTTCTCAGTGTGTCATGAGTGAAAATCTCCTCTTTCAGCCACAAGGCTAACATTACAGAGCCCCAAACACCCTCCCTCATAATTTGATTGGCTGAACTACAATATAAATTTACTACTCAGCCTCAAAGGTTATCTGAAGCAAAGGTGAGTCCACTGGTCAGAAAAGAATGGGGTCCCATGAATTGGGTTGGAGATGTATGGGAAGATCCTGAGGAAATTGAGGATACTGAGTGTCTGGATGCTAATGAAGGTATATTGCCAGAGGTACAGATTTCCCCACGGGAAGTGGCAGAGGCATCACCACCTCCACCCCCTGCTGTGTTGGAGTCTCCTAGTATACTTCGGGAACCTAATCCTGTGTTAATTAAACAGGATTATGCTGATGCTCTTCAAGACCCACCCTTAACACCCATTTTTGCCTCCAGACCCATAAGCAGGTTGGAATTGCAAAAAGTTCCTAAAGGTGAGATACATAGTGTGACCCATGAAGA
>PVLA01010712.1:0-60632 GCA_004027455.1 Hydrochoerus hydrochaeris
CTCCTCCATCTCTCCATCCCCTCTTCTGATTTATGAATATTTTACATAAAAGTGAGAACATGTGGCATTTGTCTATGACTGGCTTATTTTTCTTAAAATAATCTTTTCTAGGTTTATCCATGCTGTCACAAATGACATGATTTCATTCTCTTTGGACCACATACCAATTCACCAATATTACTTTTAATAGGCTTAAATTACATCCTTTTTGGAACTCACTAGTTTAATGTTGATTTAATGTTGATTCACTATAAGATATTGTATCAGAAATCCCCAAATTAAGCAACTGTTTCTTATGATATGCTTCATTTTCCTGGTTGGCATGTTCATCTAATGATTTCCTTATACAGTTCTTTAATTCTTCAATTTCTTCTCCAGTAATAGCAAAGATGGGGATGATATGCTGGAACTCCACAGTCTTCTCTGGAATCATGTTCTTTTCAAATAAATGCAATAAAGCTTTAGGATTCTGGAGTTGGCTCATTACTTCATGAAATTTCTCTTGGGCAATTGGCAAATCCATTTTATTAACTGCCAGGAGTGCAGGTTTCATTTGCAGTTCCTCTTTGTATAATTCCAGCTCTTTTGTAAGCAGTATTATGGTTTCAAAAGCAGTTCTATACTTAGTTTTGGAAGAAAGCTGAAATTCAGAAATATCATCAACAAAAAGTAGTTGTGTAGTTCTTTCTGTGTGCTTCAGAAATTTGTGGCCCATTCCTTTGCTCATATGTGCTCCTTCTATCAAACCTGGGAGATCAGCTACTGATATCTTTTTGAAATCATGATACATAATCTTTCCAAGTTCAGGTTTCAATGTTGTAAATGCATAATCTGCAATTTATGGTTTTGCATGAGAAATCTGCCTTAGCAAAGAGGATTTTCCAGCATTTGGGAATCCAACTAGTCCTACATCACCTATAAGTTTTAGGTCAAGGTGAATAACTCATTTTTGGCCTTTCAGTGGTAAAAAAAATTATAAGCAGTTTACCACCAAGGCCACCTACAGCTACCAGAAGTCTGTCTTCCTCCTTATTGAGTTCTCCTATAATTTTACCATTTTCATCAGTTACTGAAATACCAATAGGTACAGGGATTTCACAGTCTTTTCCTTTGGAACCTTTCAGTGCATTAATCCGAATGTTTGTTCCTTCTCCAGTCACAAATTGTTTCTGAGGATATCTGTCTTTAAGTTGTTTTAAAATTATTTTTTATGGACTGCAACCCAGACATCACCACCTTTTCCACCTTCTCCACCTAAGCAAGGATAACCCATTCCACCACTTCCTCCCTTGGTGAAGAGTCTTAGGATATCAATGAAATTTCCATACTTTCTGAACAACATGCATCTGCAATGCACCATGACTACATCGGGCCACGATTCCTCCCAGCAGACGCTGCACGCACTTCAACTCGGCGCCCCTTCTTGCGTCACCTCCGGCCACCGGTGTGTCCCTCACTTTTTAAATAATGTAATTTTCCTGGTGTTACCATGGGGGATGGGATGCCTAGTTTCTTATGTGGGACGAAGAAGGAATTAGAAATGGATGTAATAGTAAGGAAAATGGAGCATAGTTTTAATAAGGTGACAGTTTACTCAGAATGAGCAGGTTCATGCCAGTGAAAGAAAAATAGCATTAGCACTCAATGTGTTGAGTTTGAAAATTTAAAATGCTGCACTGGGTCTAGGGCGTGTCCCCTTGGGTCTTACAGAATGTGATTGACAATGACAATGACTGGGGTGCTGAGTCATGTCAGTTGTGTCTCCTTGTATGTCCTTTCCCATAATTCACTGTTACAATTGGATGCATCAAGTGCAGTCCATATGCATGAACCTTTGATGAGCTCCAAGTGAAAAAAGCTTATTACAGATTGTTCAGGAGGATCTGGCATGCATGAATCCTGGTTTGAAATTTCACAGTTTTCTAGGATGGGCTCATGGGTCTGTGTTTCTCATCTCTGCATCTGGGTAGTAGGCTCAAGGACAAAAGTAGGGGCTGTTGGTCCTAGGGCATTTGCCCAGGTTCAGGTGAGTGGAGACCAGTGGTCCTGTAGCACCAATCTATATTACTGGTATAATGTAGTCAGTCATGATCGTTTTCTTAATATACTGTAAAAGTAACTAAGTTGTTTGCTAAATTGCTATTGTATTGCTTATCAACAAGCACCACACTCCTATTGGTTGAGAAGACACAATCTTTCTTGAAAATATATGTTAGCTGGTAAAGCAGACATTAATTCTTACACAATGTGTTCAAAGTTTTTGCAGTTCTGTATGTGTATGCCTAAGAAATCTTAACGGAGTTGCTAAGCTGTAATTCTTGGTCTTGACATTCGCAATTTATGTGTTTTCTTCTTAATGGTAATTCACATTGGTTTACATGAAAAGGTGACTTCAAGTGTTTGCTTGATATGCTTTCTGACAAAACTAACCTTGTCTCATAGAAATACTGCACTGGTTTTCTTTAATTAACTTGGTCAATACATTTCTTAATTCAAGTCTCCTGTATAGACTGGATTCTATTTGCTCTTATTCACCTGTTTTCCATTTGCTTATAAGCTTTGTGACTAGTATTTGTCAAAGTTCTGTTTTAGGGTACTGACTACAAAATAATACTAGACTTGACAATGGACTTGAGATAAACTCAGCTTAAGAGCATGTCTTTATATTGCTCAAATTTGGCAAAAGTGTTTTATGACACTGAGTGATTGAGGCAAAAATCCCTTCCAGCAAGTGTAACTGTTAGATGTCTCCTGACTTTGGCTTTCTTTTTTGTGTTTCTCCTCACAATTTTTCGTAATTCCTTTTCAGTCTCAAGCATATAACTGCCCTTTGCTCATGTTCCAGCTCCCTTTGATGACATCTACATCTCAATCCAACATAAGACAGCCAGCCAGATGGTGTGTTGTCTCAAAGCCCTCAAGAGGGAGAGAGGGAGGGACCAAAGCAAGGGGGGAGTTGTAACCGGCACTTCAAAATAGAACTTGGAAAGTTAGATTTTTCCTCTTTAGAAATAAGTGGCTTCTCCCAACTTTCTCAGGCCTAGGCCTTAAACCACCCTCTATCTCTGCTCACAGCAGAGGAAAAGACAGAATATGGAGGTGCTGGCAGCAGGAGGTCTAGTCCAATTTCATTTCCTTAGGGGAGGGAGGGAAGGGCTTGGGTCCTGGAAGAAATAAAACAAGTCTAGGCATGTGAATGCTCACTGCATTCCTAACCACCACTGTTCCTTTCGATAAAAGACCCTACATTTGTCCATGAGAAAGTGGTGACTTGAGGCAAATGGGCCCCTCTATCTTGGAGCTAGTGGCCTCCTCTGATACGGTCAGCAGGAAGCAAAGGAATCCGAGTGGCCTGTAACAGTGTCATCTTTGTTCATGACCTTTCTGTTCTTTCAGAAGACAAAGCAGAGCTCAAAAGTGCTTGAAGCAAAGCACCATGAAGGTGATCTCAGAAAGCAAGGAGAGCAGAAAGATGGGAGGGATGTGATTCTGGAGGACAGGGACGTGCATCAGTTGTGAAAAGGAGATTCCGGTGGCTTTTTGTGTGCCATTCAGATGATGCGTCTGGCAGCATGTGTCAGCACCACTTCTCATCTGAATTGTTTTTCCTTGAACACAGCATGTACCAAACACCCTGTGTTGTCCTGCTTTGGTCCATGCTGAAACACTGCCATCAGGTTCTAGAAAGTTCTACCATGAAGTACCATCTGCAACAGTGGTACCTTCACCAAGACCTTTCTGTTTTCCCCAGTCTGACTGAATGCTCTGAATCCCTCATTACTTCATCTTCCCCTTCTCCACTTATTATTTTTTCATACCAAGGATTGAACTCACGACCTAGCACTTGCCAGGCAAGTGCTTATGTCACTGAGCTAAAACCCCAGCCCAACTTAGGCTTATTACTCAGGGTCAGTAAATGGATTAGGTAGGACTTGCAACAGGAAATGAAATACCTCCAGGAGGGGACTGGTTTCCACCTCTCCTTCACCTGCCTCTTTCTTTCTAGTGCATTGTGTGATGTTCTCTATTTTTTATCAAATGGAGCTGGCTATCATTCTTTTTATTTTACAGTGTCTTTAGGACTTTATGTTGTCACTCTCAGCATTACCCATAATTTAAAGCTGAGTATTGCAGGAAGAACATAATTATAAATGTACTTCGTCCCCACTAGAGTAATTAAAAGCACCTCTGAATAGGTACATCTTCTACGAGGTCAGGAATCCTCTTTGGTGCTTCTGAAATGGAAAGCACATGAACGATCTTTTGGTCTACACCTAAGTAAATGGATATTGAACATCACTCCTTCAATGTATAATCATTTAATTTTAAAGGAAACATCTAGAATTATAACCTGGTTGTCTTATGTGGCACAGCTGTTACACCTTAGGGCAGGGAGATTGCTAGGAAGTCCTTCATGCAGCAAAACCTTTAAAACATAGAAAATCTGATTCAAAGAGCTTCTTGCTTTCCTTTAATGTTGTAAACTGAGCTATAATCATAAAGTAGGATACATTTTCAGGTACTGCACAAACACATGACTCCATCAAAATATACTCTGAAATGATAATGCAAACTACAAAAGAAAGTAGTCAGTATGATTTTATTGAGATGTATTAGTACAGCCTCGGAGGATCTTAAAATCCTACATTCTAAACCAGTGCAAGCACTGCAAATGATATATAATATTGCTGAATCTAGTTGATATCATATCTAATAAAAGAAGGTCATCATCATATAAACATCTACAAGTTGACTAATAATTTAAGTTGGAGATTAAGCAACTTTGGTATATGCGTGTTTCTCTGGCTCCCCCTTCTTCATTAGATATATCTCAAGTGTACCCCCACTCAGTGTAGCTGGACTGATAGATCCGGTGGTCTCACTTAAGTTTCCACAACATGAACAGCAAGGAATGGGAAAGATTAAGATTTGCCTGGTAATCTTCATCGTCTTTGTTGAACTGAAAGCATCAAGTAGTAAAAATCTGCATTTCCACCGTGTAAACCTGAGGACACTAATTAGATCATAAATGTATTCAGTCATACTTTTAAATACAAATGAGGAGCTAAATAATGAGAAAAAACATCAGTTAATTCAGAGAACAGTACAACAGTTTAAAATTAGCTCTATAAATGTTAAATATCTTGGAGAAAATGATTAACTTAGAATCAACTAGCTTTAATCATAATGCATCCAAGCTCACACTTGTGTGTTAAACTGCCTACATATGCATTTACAACTATGTCTTCATTTCATACAAACATAGAAATTTTGAGAAACACAGTTGTTACACGTTTACCAGAGACAGTGAGGCACTTCACATAGGATGAAGTTGTAAGGCCATCTGACAAATATAACCCTAGCTGACCTTCTCCTTCAGGATCACCTTGAGCCATTAATGAAGCAACATTTGGTTTACTTTTACATAGGACTCGCCTACTCACATTTTCCATGGAAGAGCTTTAGTAAAGATAAACAGTTGCCAGAGACCTACTACTTTTGATCACAAAAGATAAAAGATAAAAAAGAACAGCAAATGAAAGCTCAAGAAAAATGCTTAAAAATGCAGCTGGTGACACTTATAAAAATTGACCTTTTTCCTGTCAAAAGTGACATAATGATTAGCATAGTAAATCTGAGTGGAATTAGGGGAGTCTGTATTTTGCTGGAAGTCCACAATGTGAAGTCATTGGAAACAATGGAAACTAGAAGCTATAGCTAAAAATAGGAGGGGAAGAACAAGATGACACAATCGGGGCTGGCCAAGGGAGAGCACCAATGTGACAGTGAGTGCAGGGGCTACATCTCAAAGTGGTTTCTAAGTCAGAGAATTGCTGAACATAATTTTGGAGTTTCAGAATATGGCATTTCAAGTAAGTGACAGTTAGGTCTTCTCCCAAATAAACATGTCAGTGGCCATTTTAAGATAAATAAAATTTGATTCTGGTGAAATGCAGTAACTATGATAGTTTAATTGAAACCCAGTTATCACTAAGAAAAAGAAGAAAAAAGAAAAATTCAAAATTCATCGTATCATGATTTTGCTAAGATTCGTTCCAAAATAAAGGCCTATACAGGGTTTTTACCCAAATGTCTATAGGCATTATGGTTATATATTCACACAAAGGGCTTAATCTGAAGTTACCTTTATAACCTCAAAATATATAAATTATGAATTTCTGCAGTGGGATTTTATATTGGAATGCTGTCACCTCAGAGATGTACTCAAAAAACAAAGGAAAGTTCACCGATCAGAAATAGTCAAGATGATAAGAAGTTTTAAAACTGTTCACTAAAAACCAAATAACCACCACCATCCCCCAATAAACTGGAAACAGTCTTGAGATTTAGAAGGGGGAAACAATGAATCTCAGAGAGAACAAAGATCTGCTGCTTTTGCCAGCCATTACCTCATCATTGCTGTCCTAGCACTAAAAAAAGCAGAGATAAAAACAAGTGGGAAGCCTGAGGAAACCACCTGTCACTTCCCATTCACTTTTACAGTGGAACGTGGCTGAACAGGTATGACACGGATTCCCCATTGTGTGTTCTCCGGATGGCCTCCGCCAGGATCATTGAGATGTCAATCACCTGAATGTCAACGAGACAGCAGAAAGGGAGGAGTTAACTTATATTTCTTTAAAAACCAAAACAGCCAGAAAGTCTAGAAATGACTTAGCCAGCACACTATGTGTGACTGTTAAACTGCCACACCCACTTTTGGGAAGATAGATAGCCTAAGGGTCTATTTTCAAATTACGACCTGCTGAACCAAACTCTTCTTTCTGGAGGCTCCCAGAAAGAAGATTTGCAGTGTAGTTACTCAAATGCTTCCAGGATTTCTGTTAACCAGAGACATCCTTTTCTTAGGACATTTGTTGCTTTAAATCTTAACTGGGGCCAGGGAAGTAGCTTAGTGGCTTAAGCACTTGCCTGGTAAGTGTGAGGTGTGTGTTGGATCTCTGGTACCAAAGTTAATTAATTAATTAATTAATCTTAATCATTAGTGGAAGTTTTATCTATCTGTGTTTCAGAAAAGGTTGTGCCTGTGTCACTTCAGAGCACAATTGTGATGGTCTGACTCTGAAGTCTGAAAATCCCTTTTCTGTAAGTATTAGGACTATTTTTGACTTTGAAAGTCATGAGGATTTCTGTAACACTCATGTCCACTGCTGTAGCACTGAAAGCAGCTATACAGACAAGCTACAAATGGCTGGGTGCCAGTAAAACTTTATTTACAAAAACAGATGGTGGGCTGCATTTGGTCTGAGCCAATGTTAACTCCTAAACAACTGCTAATCATGCTTGAAGATATAAAACAGCACCATTTGGATCATGGTAACCATCTTTCTCTCTCTGAAGAATTAGAAACTGAGAAGTGGACCACTGTGACCCACCTCCACGCTCTGCTGGTGGGAACCAAAGCTTTGAAGGCTGAAATGCCTGCCACAGTTCACTGAATCAAAGGCCAGATGGAGGTGCAAACCCTTTTGAATGGTTGCAGGCCAGGTGGTGTGAAGTGACTGCCACCAGCTCTGTGATGGCATGTGGGACCCAGTCAGGAGGGCTAGGAAGGAGTGAAACACTGAAGATCTTAACACAGCCCACTGTGCTCTATCATTCCCTTGTTTCTAAAATTGTGTTAAAATTATATATATATATATATATATATATATATATATATGCCATTGTAACCATTTTAAGTATATAATTCACTGGCATTAATTGTTGCATAAACATCATGATTATCTATTTCCAAAACTTTGTCATCACCCCTAATAAAACTGTATCCCTTAAATAATAACTCCCCATTTTCTCCTCCTTTAGCTCCTGTTAATCACCATTTTACTTCCTCTCTCTATAAAATTTCCCATTCTAATACTTCATATAGGTAAAACATGCCATTCCTCCTTTTGTGGCTGGCTTATTTCACTTAGTCTGGATAATAATCCATTGTAGCCACGGGGCACTCTTTGGTTATCTGTTCATCTACTGATGGACATGGATGTTTCTGCCCGTTAGCTGCTGTGAACAGGGCTGCTATGCTCACTTATGTGCAAGCTTTGTTTTGAACATGCTTCCAAATTTTGAGGGTATATACCTAGGGGTGGAATTGTTGGGTTATATGCTAATTCTGTGTTTAACATGATCACAGCCTGTTTATACCAGTGTTACTTTGCAGTTTTACTCATTTGTATTTCTAAATAGTGCACGTGGATCTCTGCTGGCCTGGCATCACTGAAATCCTGTTGGAGGGAAACTGCATTCTCTGTTGTCCATGGAAGGCTGGTTGCTATTATTAGGGATCTGAAGCAAGCTAGCTGCTTGGCTTTGTCTGCAGTATAGATCTTACCTGAATCTTGGGGCAGTGCTTCATTTTGTCCTCTTGCGGAATTGTGTTTGTAACAACAACAGCCTCAAAGGCGGCATTATTTATTCTGGTAATAGCTGGCCCAGAGAAGATCCCATGGGTAAGGATAGCATAAACTTTGGTGGCTCCAGCTGACAGCAGTCTGTAAAGTAGAAGACATGAAATTAAAGTGTATGCTAATATTCTTGAAATAAATTCTCTTAATATCAATGATAATAGCAACAAAATGATTTCTACAGAGGAAAAGATGAATTTCCAACACATTTATTAGCTAAGACCAAGAATGTTAGCACAACACAGTATTCCACTAAATCAGGGATTATCATTAGCATTTGGGCCTGGATAACTGTCCCAGGGGCTGTCTGGTGCATTATAGGAAAATTCAGCAGCATCCCTGGCCTCCACCTACTAGCAACATTCCCTTCCCCTTAGATGTGACAACCCTAGATGTTTAGACATTGCCAGAAATCACTCAGGAGGCAACACTACCCCAGCAAAGAACCACTGCTTTAAAGCAAGCTAGGCAAAATATCACCATTTTGATGAGTAATCAATTTAAAAATTATTGATGACACTTCAATACATCTCAAGTTGGACTGGCCACATTCTGAGTGTGCCAAAGCTCTTTTCTTCTGTCCACAGTTTCCAGGGAAGCACTTTTTCTTTTCCTCTTTAAAAGATCCTGAAAGTTCCACATGGCAAATGCAAAGGCTCATGGTTTCATTTCGACCAGGAAAAGCACAATAAAAACAATGGGCCCTCAACTTTGCTTTGGTCTAATAGCACACTGCCAAATAATCATTAACGATCAGGATGACTAAACTCAGCTTTTAAAAAAAATGATCTTTTTTTCTTTCTTAAGGAGATGCTTTCACACTCTCCTGGACCATCCCACATACCTATCAGCTGCAAAGCAAATGGTGCCACATGTGTCGGCCATGTCGTCCACGAGGATGGCCACGCGGCCTTTCACGTCACCCACCAGAACCATCTGGTCCACTTCATTTGCCTTCTTCCTCTCTTTGTGGATCAAAGCAAACTCCACATTCAGCCTGTCTGCAATGGAGGTGACCCTGCATGAAGATACGGTGGATAACATTTTAATACAGTCCATAAAATTATGAGTCCCTAACTTGAATGTTTCCCATCGTCTCCAAAGGATTTTAAGCCTACTTTATGCTAATTACTCTGTTTAATTCATTCTTTTAACAAATACATACAAAATATTCAGTCAGGAAAAAAACTCCTCTTTAAAAGATAAATTCAGTCAGTTGTAGGAAAAGGTGGTACTTTGAAACCATAATGTGTATGGTTTCTCTTATATGAGAAACCTGAAGCATAAATAATTCATGAACAGAATGAAAGATAGATGCTAGGAAACAGCGCAATCGATTTTTTGCAAAGAGGAGGGGCACTGAGAGATGGGGGGAGCGAGAGGGAAGGGAGAGGAAGAGGGTGATGAAAGTTCAGATGTGCTATGTACTGTACACGGGCCGAGTCCACAGGAGGAATGTCATCATCAAGCACTGCAAACACCTACTCATAAAAATTTTTAAAAATTGAAGGAAAAGAATCTATTTTAAAACCTTATTCGGGGAACACAGCCAATGTGGGCATCACCGTAGCTTTTTAAAGCAGGCATGACCTGGAGAGTGAGTAAGCAAATGTGCTAGTGAGAGACTGCTTTGGTGGCATCTGGTAATGAACACCAGGACACCAGACCACTGGATGAAACTGATGTTCCATTTGTTAGTATTTTCAGGCACGTCTTTCAAATTATAGGCACAGCTTTAAAACAAGTGATACAGAGGAAACACCATTTGTCTGGCTTGCGGAGCAAACGGTGCGAACAAAAGTCCTGGGTGGCTCATCTATGAATGCGTGGGCATGTGACAGTGGATTTTGTTGCACTGGAGGCTGAAGGAGACTCTGTGAGCTGTAAGGTTGGCTTCCCTGTCTATCCAAGACAAGGCATGAAAACCACAGGCTCAGGGAAGAGAAGAGGTCCAGGGGGTTGGTGAGGCTAGGGCCTCTTGGATTTTATAGGAAAGAGCAGATTTAAATGATGAAACTTATTTCAAAAACAATGTCGGAGACATAATGTGACATTAAATTTTTGCTATCCTCGTTTTCAAAATAATAGTCGTTTTGTAAGTCAGGTGAAAAACGTTTGCAGAATCCATATGCACATATGCCAGTTCAGGAGACAGTGCGCAGAGGATATAAGCTCCAGACGTGGTTTTCAAAGCAGCGGTCCTCTTCCTTAGAGGGCAACCAGGAAAAGAGAGCCCTGTGGGCTTGGATTCAGGACAAAGCAGGCAATTCTCTCTTTTTTCTTTTCTTGCTTTCTTTTTTATTTATGTATTTATCTATTTTGTGTGTGTGTCTGTGTGTGTGTGTGTGTGTGTGTGTGTGACACTGGGGATTGAACCCAAGGCCTTTGCACTGAACTATATGTCCAGTCCTTTATTAAATTCTTTATCTGGAGATAGAATTTCACTGAGTTGCTAAGTTGTTTATGCTAAGGGTTGGACTTGCAGTCCTCCTGCCTCAGCCTCCCAAAGTCCTGAATTTACAGGTGTGAGCCACCACACCCAACTAGAGGGTGCAATTCTGAGATAACCCAATTTCTGGAGCTGAGAGGGAAGCATGAAGGGACTAAGTACTCTAGGCCACCCATCCTTGTTTCTGAGAACTTTCAACATCCTCAGTAGCTTTTATAATTGTGGAAAAATGGACACACAATGCATATTCCTAAGAAGTTTTGCTACGACAACATATCAACAGATCACACTGAAATCCCAGGCAGAAAGATCTAAAAAAATAACACCTGTCTCTCTTATTTTGATTTTTTCTGGCCATATATTTCACATATTTACATTCTTTCATCTGTGTGTATGTGTACATGTAGAAGGACTCACTGGAGAAATAGCTACATGTACACCAAATTATTCCTAGTAGTATTACTGGTAGAGATTCAAAGCAGATAAAAATTTTTCCTAAGTTTTCAAATTTTTTATAGCACATGTCCAAAGATGATATGACCAGAAAAGAAAGTTAAATCAGAATGATTTATTTTTCCTACTTCCTAGACCACTTCTATGTAGATACTATCTCAACAGCGGTGGGCATTTCTTAAGTTTTACTTTTTCTTGGCTGGCAAATCAATCAAGCTTCAAAGATTACCCAAGAGTGACCTCCTGTGGCAATCTTAAATTTTACTTGTAACCGACTCAAGCCACAAAGGTCTTTAAACATGTAAACTGGTACAACCATTATGGAGGTCCATATAGAGGTTTCTCAAAAAAAAAAAAAAAACCTAAAAGTAAAAATTCCATTTGACCTAGCTATTCCTCTACTAGGTAGCTTCCCCAAAGTGCTAAAGACATCCTCTTACAGTGACACATGCATATTCATGTTTAGAGCACCATAGTTCACAATAGCTAAATCTTGGAAGTGACCTATATGTCCATCAAGAGAAGAATGGATAAAGAAATTGTGGTATTTATACATAATGAAGTACCACTCAGCTATAAAGAAGGACAAATTTGAGACATTTGCAAGAAAATGGATACTTTGGAAGCATAATGTTTAAGTAAGATAAATCAGACACAAACATAAATGCGGTATGGTTACTTTCATTCCAGTAATCCAGATTACAAATAAAGAGCAAAATAAATGATTGATAGAAGGAACCAGAAAGATCTTCTGCAAACAGGAAGGGCATAAGAGGCCAAGGGAGGGGAAAGGGCTATAAAATCATTTAAGAAGCATTGTGTACATCAAGATACACTAAATACATATACCTACTCAGAAAGGTGAATGTAAACATGGTGTACGGCAAACGTGTATGTAAAAGATAACTGAAAATATAGAAAACAAGCTCTAATTTGTCAGGTAGCTATGTGTTTTTTTCTCTAGCAGAATAGGACATTTTGCATTAAGAAGCCACAGATCAAATGCATGGGTCTCTTTCAAGGCTGTTGGGAGGAGAGAGTCATTTGGAGAAGTATCCACTCCAGAACATAAGGTTGGCAGTGCCATGTGGCAGCCACTTTGGGGCAAAAAGGAAAGGAAGTGCAAAGACTCTGAAATGTACGCCTCAAATGTGGCCTTTCCTGGTAGAGGGAGTAGGGGTGGCTAAGGGGGGCTGCTTTGAAGGGCTCTGAATCAAACAGCACCTCAAATCAGGCCACTTAACCTGGCCAGGCTACTCTGCATATTTTAAAAGTAAGAGTTAGAATATAGTAAGACTTTGTTTCAAAATGATAGGAAAAAGGTGGATGGATAACTTAGTAGTTTTGGAACAAGCAGATAACAAGCAGAGGTTGGGGAAGGAAGAGTCAAATTCTAATTTCACTTTTCATGCAAAAATAAATTGCAGATGGGAAGAAGTTAGAGCATTATGGGAAAAAAGGAAACTTAAATCCACACAAAATCACTGAAGACAAATTTTAAGGATGAGGGCTCCATAAACTCTGAACTTATATGTGAAGGAAAAAGAAATAGGACTGGGTAAGAAGGTTTGAGAAGTTCTGTGGAGAACAAATATATAAAAAGGTGGAAGAAATGAGGGAAATATTGTGGGAAATATTTGCAATACACACAAGAAACAAAGCTGTGATGGCCTGCTGAGGCAGAATTCTTGACAATCTTAGGAAAGGCCCCCAGCTAATAGAATAGTAGACAGAAAGTTGGATGAGGCCACTCGTGGAAAGTCACAATACCAGAAGGCACATTCCACCTTCCTTGCAGCAACCTTAAACTGTGATAATCCAGTTGCAAAACTGTGATAATCCAGTGTGATCAAGTGTGTGAAAATCACTGGCACCCACATTGGATGGACTGCCACCTCTATTCTTTTTGAGGGTCTAGCTTTGGGCACTGTTATTCAAAACTAAAATGGCTTGTGTCCTTGACTTGGTAATCACACTTTTAGAAATGCACCCCACTTGTACATTTGGGCAAATGTGGCAACGCCAGTATGTTGCCGCAGCCCTGTATGAACTGCAGTCCTAACAAGTGCGCAGCAGCAGACTGGTCATAGGGATTATCGTCTCTGCATAAGTGGGAGTGTTACTCAGTGTAAACAGCGTTCAGGCACATCTGCTACACAGCCACAGAATTATCGCTAAAATTTAGCAAACAGGTTTTTTAAAAAGTGCAAGAAAAAATGGGCATAGCATATTACTATTTGCGTGTAAGACATAAGGGGGTATGTGTTTGACTAACGTCATTCCGACACTGGAAAGAGCAGTGGTGCTTAAAGAAGCAATGAGGGGAGTCCTTTTTGGTACTGTTTCAGTTTTTGCTACGAACAAGCAAGATATTTGCCATAGGTATTAAAACAGGGCTGGGAAAGGAAAGGAAAAGGCCATAGATGTCTGCACAACTTATTTGGGCTTATTAGCTAGCAAAGTTATATCTGCTGGTTAAAAAAAAAATAATATGCCAGACACAAAGGCCACTTATTGTGTGATCAATTAATATGAAAAGTTCCAAAAACACAGTTCCGTAGCAACAGAAGTTAGATGAGTGGTAGCCGGGAATTGGGCTCAGGGCACATGGGTGGCAACTGCTAATGCGGACAGGGGCTCCCCTTGCTGCAATCAATGACCATGTTCTGGATTAGTGGTGATGGCTGCACAAGTTGGTGAATATACCGCAAACCAGTGAACTGTACACTTTGAAGTGGGTGAGGTGGAGGTATTTGAATTGCAACTCAGTAAAGCTAGCATTACAAAACAGGCACATCATATGCTCCGCGACCCCCTAGCCTACCTCTTCACCTCAAGCTGGGAGATTTGTTCTGTTTGAATGCAGACTCCACCACGTGACTGAAGTAAGTTTCCATGTCAACCGCAAGCATTTCCATTAGAAACGAGTCAGCGAAGCTGCCCACATTCTTAAGCCGCCCAACAACACGGCATTAATTAACCTTGATGTGCTGGCCAAGGGCATTCCTGTGCCCATCCCGCACCGTAAAGGGTCCTATCACACGGTACTGCTTTCCACCCCACTGCTGCTCGACTGGGGCTCTTTGCAAGCTAACTGCTGCTGTCTCTTATATACTTGCGTCTCCTTCCTGTCCAGGGCCACTTCCTGCACTTGGCGGAGGCCTGTCACCAGCTGTATGGCCCACTTCTTCCTCCTCTTCTGTGCTGGGAACCTAAACAGCCGTTGGAGGGCAGTTGAGGTCAGAAGAAATGGGGCTCTTCTGAGAATCAGGGGCTACCCTGCACTGAGGGCGTTAGGACTGCCCGCTTTCTGGACCACTCCTAAGCTCTTTGGTGTGACTGCGTGCCCCCAACCCGGCTGCAGGTGGATGAGGGTTCCAAAGCAGGAACGGGCTTGCTTGCAGTGTAAGGCTCCCTGCATGCTAGGCAAGTGTGCGATCTTCCGTCAAGCTGCACCCCTAGGCCCTGCATTTAACAATCCTCCCGAAGCTTCACGGTCCCTGGGACTCTTTAAACACTATCCATGCACACTAACCAGCCTCTGCTTTCATGCTGGGCTGGTGGGCAGAGATCTCTCCTACCACTCCCTTCCTTGCTGTGGCCCCTAGCTGGACAATAGAACTCCAAGCCACGTTTTTCTTTGCAGATCCTACTTTCTTTTTTCTTCACAGACTGCAGCTGCCAAGGTTCCTGAGTCAGCAGCCTGAGATTGCAGTGAACATTACGTATCAGATCAGCTTTCTTTCATTCTTCTCAGCCTTGATTCTGAACACCCTGTGCCCAAATGGCTCACTAACTCCTTGAGTCCTCTGCAAAGCCGATTAGACTTGCTACTCAGGACCACTTTCTCATGCCATTTTGCGTACATCATGGCAGGCCTTTTAGTAGCATAGGGTCTCTCTTCTCTCTCTCTCTCTCTCTCTCTCTCTCTCTCTCTCTCTCTCTTCCAACTTGCAATCTTCCTGCCTCAATCTCCCAGAGCGCTGGGACTACAGGCTTGCACCACCATGCCCAGCTGACTTCCATCTCTTTTTTCTACTTAGTCTCCTTTGAAACTTGCTCTTTTGACAGTCTGGTGATGGTTCTAGCAGCCTAAGATGTTCTGCTGTCAGCACACCCTGGGGCTGGGGGACTGTTCCCTCTTGAATTGCTGACCTGGGATCAGTCACCAGGTCACATAAGAAGGGAGAGCTCACTGAGCATCTGGGTAGTGGAAGTGTCTCTCTGGAAGTGGCTCTGTGGCTGGGGAGGTCACCGATTCTCACACGAGGGATTCCTACTCCCACTCCTATACCTATTGCACTGTACATCTGTCTGTGGTCCAGGCTCAGGCTCTGATTTTTCACAGGTCACTACTTTTTCCTCTGTTCAAAGGCATGGGCTGCTATCCAGAGGTCTGGCTTTTGGCTCTCTTCTTCATGGAGACTCTTGTATATGTGTTAAATGCTACCAGTCCCTTCTTAGATCCAATACCCATGTCCCTGGCCACTGGAACATAGCTTTCAGCCCTTTATTTCTTGGCTTCAGATATTTCTTTTTCTCAAAGTTCTACATGCAGAAATGTCTTTTTAAAAAATTTCATCCATTTTTGGTGATCATTTCCAAGTGTTTGGAATAGGAAGAACTAGCTCAATTCTGTTGTTAGTTAAAAGCCTTATTTTCCAATTAACCTTATTACTTTTAGCCACATGTGGAAGCACAGGCCTGTAAATCTCAGCACTCAGGAAGCTGAGGTAGGAAGATCTCTGTGACTTTGAGAACAGTCTGGGCTACATATAAGTTCAAGGCAAGTCGGAACTATATTGCAAAATCCCTTCTCAAAACAAAACAAAACAAAACAAAACAGAACAGAAAAACCCAAACTTTGTTCGTCGAAACAAAGTTCTACAACATCGAAAAAGTTTATTACTTTTATAATCATAAAATAACTTTAAAAATATTTTTTTGCTGAAAACAACATATACAGATTGTGTGTGTGTGTTTACTTTCGTGAATGATTAAATGCTGACAGAGATGATGGGTTTCTGCTCTGGCAGGGAAGACTGTGGTCTACTTACTTGCTCATCTTCAGAAATGTTAAGTAATTTGAAACAGGCTCCTCAGGCCTGGGGATGTGGCTAGCAGAAGAGCACTTGTGGAACTTGTGTGAAGCCCTGGGCTCCATCCCTAGCACTGCTAATAATAATGCTGCTAATACACCGACTTTCTTTTGTAATGCATGGAGAAATGCAGACAGCAAAAAGCAATTGACCCAGACAAATTTCCTCGAGCAACCTGCATGGTACCTTTTGGCTCCTCCTGCGTCAGGGGAGACAATGATGCAGTTCTTCCAGTCGCTGATGTTCTCTCGAATCCACTGCAGGACGGCAGGCTCCGCATACAAGTTATCCACCGGAATATCAAAGAATCCCTAGGGGAACAGGTGAGTGTCACACTGGAGAGTTTGTTTCTTTAAAGTGATAACTGCTTTCATTAAAAAACATTTTAATTTCGTATTCAAAAGCAATCTTCCAACCTGCTCTCCTTTTTTAATTTAACAAAATCACAAGGCAGATACTTTAGACCAGCCATGTTCAACACATATTCAATTGCTTGGGGTGGCCTTTTGCAAAAAGGCAAAAGAGCCAGGCTTTTATTTTATTTATTTATTTATTTATTTTTAGGGGTTTTTTTCCTTGAGACAGGATCACCCTACATAGTTCAGGCTGGCCTTGAACTCGCTATGTATCCCAGGCTGGCTTCAAACTCAGAGATCCTCCTGCCTCAGCTTCCCTAAGCTAGGATTACAGGCCTGTACCACTACACCTGGCAGACTACTGTTTTTTAGCTCCCAAGCCAAATACTTTACATTCATTATACATCATAAAACAGGTACCGTATAATTTGGCCTGTTTTAGAGGTGAAGGAACTAAGCTATGAAGAGGTTAACAAGTGTATGTTACAACTCCGCCATTCCAATGGTTTTCCAGGAGTTGGGATGGAATTACACGGTGCATACTTCCATGCAGTCATTTTCACTGCTCCAAAACAATGACAAAGACAGGATATATCAACACTGAGTTATTATTTCAAAGAAACTCCAAGACAGGAGCCATATACAGACTCAGACTCAAGGAATGCTACCACCTTCGGAAATGATTTCTAGCAGTGCCTCTGTTCAAGAACGCTTCTGTGTGTGAACAATTCAGTTTGCAAACAAAAGGGTTCTGAAAATTTTGCTACTGTTCTCAAACTCTGCTTCAGGTGACAAACTCAACCACCGCCATCTTCCCTGCACGGACATGACCTCAGCCTTCTTCCCCAGAATCATGGGATGAATTCAGTTCATGAACCGAGGCACCATTGTAATTTAACAGAGTTAGGACCTAACCACTGGCAGAAAGAAAATACTGGTACCTGGATTTGAGAGGCGTGCAGATCCATAGTGATGATGTGATCGGCCCCGGCCACTGAGAGCATGTTGGCCACAAGTTTCGCAGAAATTGGAGCACGACTCTGAAAACACAAAGAGGTGGATTTGACAGCTGGAAAAGATGGCTGGTGTCAGATTCCCCTTGGTAAGCAACAGGTGAGAAAGCTAAGTCACACATAGTGTCAGCAAAGTGTAATGAGGAAAATGACACTCATCATGACAACAAAAGGTATTTTATTTATTCTATTTTGTTCACAAACTGCTGTTTCCATATACTATTGCGAAGCAATGTGCTCGGCACTGGGTATAGAGAACAAATGTCAAAGAAGCGTACAGTTAAACATAGAGGCCGCTGCACATGGAATGTCAGAAGTTGCATAATTCAGGCTGGAATACATGCAGAGAGGTAAAATAAAAGGTATAGAAAAGAGAGATCATCGCAGGAAAGACCCAGAGTTTAAACAGGATGGTTGTCAGAGGCCCTCTTGAGATCACTTTCAAGGTAAGACAGCAAAGAGCAGAGAAAAACATTTTAGAGGGACAGCAGTATGGGGGACACGGCCAAAGTCAGGAGATGCTCGTGCAGCCAGCGATGGCATGTAGTTTCTCTGTCACAGATGCTTTTCTGCACTTAGGGCTGGAAGCTGTCCTTGTTGCAAATTAAACAAAAACCAGGTGGAAGAATGACTACTTCATGGTGATGGATACTTTAATATTTAGAGAAAGAGATGCACTGTTGTTTACTGATATGATGTTTGTTTTAATGTTTTTTAACTTCTTTATAGCTTTAGTTCCCACATTATAAATTGCTGACAAAATTTTACATCAAAAAAAAGCCATGAGACTATATTGATATTATCAGACTACAGATAGGATCTAGGTAGAATTCAGCAACTGTCTATGAAAACCAGTATTTCTATTCACCAGTACCCCCAAAGAAAACCTAAGCTTAAAGGAAGATGGCATTCACAATGATGACAAAGAAATGATCCCGTTACACACATACACGTGGTGTATCGCAAACAGTATATTCATGTAACTACATGCATAGCAAAGAATTACATCAAAATGTTACTAGATTGTTTTCAATTTCTCTAACCCATCATTGTGTTTCTTACAAAATATTTTATAGTACAAGTATAGATAGACAGAGAGAGAAAAACGAATGAGAAACACCCCAAAATGTCAAGAGTAAATGCTTCTAGAAAATTAAGAATAGGGTCATGATCTTTATTATTTTTTTATCTTAAAAAAAACTTTTTCAATTTTCTTTATGAAGTATATATCTTAACTCATTTTTTCACTGCTTAATTCTCCCATACTAGGATTCAAGTTGCCTTTGGAATAAACCTGATTTTCTCAGCTTTCAAACTAAAGCCTTCTGGCTATTGTGGCTATATAGTCAGTCTACTGAGAACTGTCCCTGTCCCATGTCTCTGCTACTGGGCAGCTCCCGGCAGTGGGACTGGCTTTGCCACCCTCCTGCAGAGCCCAATAGCCTTGCATATATATACACCCATGTGCCTCCTGGTCCCCATCCTTCCCATTTCTGCTGGGCCAATGCATTTAATCCTCCAGGTCTGGCTCCAATCTCCCAACTGTAAGACACTCTAAGGACTCCATACATAATCTCTCCCTTCTAAAGTGACCTAGTACCCTTAAGCATTTGTCCCCTACTCTTTGGGTCCTCTTTGTGACACCAGTTGAAGACAGAAACATCATCACTCATGAGGGCAAACAACTGTTTTTAGACATCTTCTCATCCCTTAGTGAACATAGCTCATTCCCTGTACATGATAGCTTTCCAATAAATATTTCATAGCAGAACCTCTATAATATCAAATTTCCAAGGCTTAGTCATTAGCCTCATTGATAGCATTCTTTCATCTAAGAAAGTTCCGGGACAGTAGAAAGAACAAACCGGTCACTGTGACTACTTTGCAATAAAATTCAATTGGCAATGTTAAGTTTGTGCTCTTCCTAGAATTGTGTAAGTGGCCGTTAGTTAGGTCTGAATGTGTCTCCTCCGAAATTCAGGAGTTGGCAGTGTGATTGCTTTAAGAAGTGCAGTCTTGCAGAGGTGACTGGGCTGGCAGGGCTCTTCCCTGTTAATGGGAGGGAGGCTTTGGTTAAGAGGCTGTGGACCCCATTCTGCACACCTGCCCTTCTCCCGTGGACAGACACAGGCTTCCGCCCTATATACCACATACCGCTGCCTTGGCCTCAGACCTCCAGATTCCAGAACTGTGAGAAAAAAATTGTTTTCTTCACAAATTTCCTAGACTCAGATATTCTGTAATAGCAGCACAGCCAAGACACCAGAAAAAAGACAACCTTCTAAGGTGGCACCCAGCATTTTTTACTTCTGGGATCCAAACCACAGAGGTAATGGCTGAATTCAAAAATTTGATTTCCTTCTTCAGACTTTGTTTGCAAATTTGGTTTTGGTCCTAAGTTTCAGAATTTGGCTTAACACCCAACCGAATCCTACAGGAAGAGTCACTTTATATTACAGCTTAGGCAGAGAAAAATTAGTACAGCATTTAAACACAGGTAGAGTCAAGGCGGAACTTCTCCAGTGAAAAATACATGAAGGTTGCAGTTTTGCAGGTCAGCCCAATAAAGACAATGACTCTCTCATGGTATTCTAGATCATATTCAATGTATCAAGCACCTTCCTGCCACAAAAGTAATTTTGGCAGGCTTTTGCAAAACTTCAAGATTTGCAGGGATTCACATCTGCTACAAAATAAAAGGAAAAAATATTTTATCATTTAAATGAGAACACGACCTTCAAAATGATTGTGGAGGACAGAAAACAAACAGAAACACCAAGCGCACAATCCTTCACCCCCTCCCACCTCCAGAAGTAATTATTCCCTGCGTTTCCCACAACCTGCTGTTTTCACCAGGCAAGGGAACCAGCAATTATTGAGTGTCTACTATGACAAGAGCCGGCAAACTACAACCCATGGCCAAAACTGCCTTCAGCCTGTTTTTGTTTAACCTGAGATCTTAGGGTGATTCTTACATTTATAAGCAAAAGAAGAACAGTGTTTTGAGGCAGTGGAGGATTATATAAAACTCACATTTCTGGATGGACAAATAAAGTTTATTTGCACACAGCCATAGTTGTTTGTTAGAATACTGGCCATGGCTGTTTTCACACTCAAGTGGCAGAAGTCGGGGCTATTGTAACAGATGTAATGATCCTCAATTTTGGACCTGGCTTTTTTTCAGAGAAAGTTGGACAACTGTAGATTATAGGCTAGGTACTAGTGGCTATAAATAGTGGCTCATCCTGTCCTTGATTTGTAGATGAGGAAACTGAATTTGCAGAGTTTAAGTAACTCTTTTACAAAGGGCAACCTGAGTAAATATAGTGTTGAAATTCAAACTTGAGCCCATTTCATTCCAATGTTAGCACTCCTAAGCTCAAACCACTTTGTATAATGTCTTTTACAATTAAGACTGTCTCATCATCACTTTCCACGTCACTAGTAAATTGAGAAGATGTGTGATCATGCACGAAACAATTCTTTCACTATGAAATTCCTGTTGCAATTCCTGGGCCCTTGTGCATACAAACAAAACCCAAAATAAAATTATACAAATGTATTGGGCTTGCCTAAAAGAACAGCAAGGGATGGGGCTAAAAAGCAAACAGACTTTAAAGAGGGCTAAAGCGCTCTAGACTTTCTTGGGTTTCTTTGCAGGTACTTCTCTTTTTTTCCATTTGTAGGTTCTTCTGAATAAAGTAATTACATAGAATTTCATTACGTCATGAGATGTCATAGACAGGACGGTCTCAAGGGATGGAAAAAGGACAACAAGAAAGCCTGGGAGGGCTTCCCAGAGCTCCTTCTGTGGCCAGCACAACTATAGCCCATGGCTTTTGGTGACACTCAAATGCCATATGGCCTTTGCTTGTCTACAGGAAATGAAAAGACGGAAGTGAACTCTGTCCTAAATCCTGTCTGTTTGCTCACATTGGCATGTGGTGGCACTTGGTTAAGAAGTGAAATGTGCCAGCAGACTTAAGTGACTTTTCTCCCTTTTCTTTTTGGTTTTTTGATATAGGGTCTCACTATATAGCACAAACTGGCCTTGAACTCACTGTGTAGTTCAGGCTAGCCTCTAACTCACAGCAATCCTCCTATTTCAGCCTCTGAGTGCTGGAACTGCAGTCATGAACCTCATGCCAGGAAAGGCAGTTTCTCTCAAGTGCTTCCTAAATTCCTTTTGCAATCCCCTGGGCAGTTTTCTAGCTGAAAGCTGAGCTACTCGAACCAGGAGAGAAATAGAAAAACTGTCAGAAACTTAAAAAGAACACAAAAACATACATCAGATGATGGATAACAGAATGAATGATCCTTTCAACAAGGTTGAAGAAGGAATAATGATCTCCTTACTATAATGTAAGTCACACTGACTACACAGACATACCAGAATAATGGTACCAAGACAATACACAGGCTATTGTAACAGACTCAATGACCCCCAATGTCACACACAGCTCTTCACAAAGAAAGTTAGCCAACTGTGTCCTGGCAACCTCCGGGGTTGTCTGGAGCTGTAGACCTATACAGAGAAGGCTGTCCACCAGACTAGCCGGGGACAGTCTGCATGGACACTTTTTCCTGGCACAGTTACTTAGTAATAGAGCCTGCTTTTGATCTCTGCAGTGTCATGGCTTAGATGATAAACAATATGACAGTAATATTATCTCAAAGTTTGAGCTGCCCTTAAAATACCTTTGTTTTCAGTATCAGGGATCTAACCTAGGGTCTTGGCACTTAACCGTATCCCCAGCCCTTTTTATTGTTTTGAGATAGGGTCTCACTAAGTTGCTAAATTGTCAAGGCTGACCTTAAACTTTGAAGCCTCCTGCCACAGCCTCCCAGTTTTAAGCCACTCAGTCTCTGGTCATTTGTCACGGGAAGGCTAGAAAATGACTCCACTTTACTATGAGTCCATCCTTTCTATCTGTGTCCCTGTTCCCCACCAATAAGCCATAGGGGTTGCCAAGTGCTACACATACTGCTTCTCAACTCTTTGCCCACCCTTGTCTCTGTGTTGAGGATGAAGAAAGACTTTATTTTTTTGACGCAGGGTCTTGTCGTGTAGCCCAGGCTGGCCTTGAACTTCCAGCAGTCCTCCTGCCTCAACCTTCCGAGTGCTGGGATTACAGAAGTGTGGTACCATGCCTGGCTGAGGGTGAAGAAAGTCTTATCTCTTCCATTTAGTCAAGAAGTTCAGAGAAGTCACAGAATGACCCAAAATGTAAAACAAATCTAAATGTGTAACAAGAGGAAACCTAGAGAACAGCTCATCATACAATGCAGTTCTACAAAACAGTTGAACCCATTAGAGTTTTCAGAAGTCTACAGGGCTCCTCTTGTTAGCACAGTGGCTTGAGGGCAGTGCTGGCAATCAGGGACAGAGACCAGGGACCATCACAATTCCTGAAATGTAGGAGGCAGGGGACAGATTGTGCTAGTTTCTCCATTACAAAGACTTTATTGTGAATAAAAATAAGAAACAAAATTTGAAAACACAACCTTGGGAAAAGAGGTCAGTGCGAGTCAGATATGCACCAACAAAAAATGCAAACACCTCAATATCTGTATCCGCTATTTGTATCAAAGGAACTGGGGTTAGAAATCACTCAACGGTGGGACCGGGGCCTGACAAAGGAATGATTTACCAGAGAAAATACAGTGTATTCAATAGCTCAGAGACAAATACAATGTGCAAAACCTACTGGAAATTAACTCGATAAGGAATAATCACAGTGTGGGAATTTACTAAGCTTCTTGCCACATAGAGGAGAAATCGGTGGAAAATGAGCTCCTTTATGACTGGACAAGATGAAGTTGCTAAGCAATCCTGTGGAAAGATCCAGATGGGAGGAAGTGCTAAGGCAGATGACACAGATGGGACACAATTTAAACACTGGCATTTAGCAGCTAAAAGCAATGCAGGAAACTCTAGAATCTAGTTCAAAAATATAAGAAACCATATAAAGAATAAGTAGGGGGACATGGTTTCATAGCAACATACATGACTGAAAGCTGCCCACAAGCTCAAATTTAAGTCAGAAAGACACACACACACACACACACACACACACACACACACACACAAGGTCCATGTGCTAGAAGCTTGATCCCAGCATGGGGACGCTGAGGTGATGGAAACTGTAGAACTGAGCCTACTCAAAGACAGGGAGGTCATGGGTCACTACTCTCAGAAGGGACAGAGGCAGGTCTTGGAGTGGATCAGTCCCTGTAAGAAGGGGCTGTTATGCAAAGAACAAGCCTGGCCTGTTGCACTCTTGTGTTCCTTCATCACACATATGTCCCTTCTGCATGTGGCTAGTTCCCTTTCTACTTCTCCTCCTCCAAGTTGTGACACACCTTGAGAGAACACATGCCAAGATGTCAGTCCTACACTGTCTGGATCCTGCAGCCACCAGCATGCTAAGTGACAAAAACCTCTTTATTTCAGAATTTACCCAGCTTCGGGGATTTTGCAACAACAACACAAAACTGACTACAAAGCCAACGTTGGCCAACTGTGACTCCCTGGTCAAACCCAGCCAGCCACTTGTTTTGGCACTACCTGTGAGATAACAATAGTGGTTCTTAACTTGGCTTAAATGATTAAAAAGTCAAAAGAATAATATCTTATGGCATGTGGAAATATTAAATTCACGTGATGATGTCCATAAATAAAATTCTATGGGAACTCAGACACAGCCATTCATATATGTACTATTACTACTTTTGAGGCACAAAGTTGAGAACTTGCAACAAAGATGATAGTCACTTTTAGAAAACATAAGTTGAGCCTTCTAGTCTCATTGGTACAAGGTAATGGTATTCCAAATGCCACATGGTCTTCTGGAAATCAAATCTATAGTGAGAAATTAATTGAATAGCCATATTCAGCAAAGAGACTGGAAGCCACATTTGAAGAGATTGAGATTAAAATTCAGAGAGACCTTGGTATATAAACTCAACTTTGTATTGTTTTCAGAAATTTGTTTTATTTTAGAAATGAAACTGTGGGTCAAGTGGTAGCCCCCAAACTCACACCCACCCACAGCTCATAAAATGGCCTCATTTTGGAAATTGGGTCTTTGCAGATATAACCAAATTAAAGATCAAGATGATATCATTCTAAACCAGGAGTGCTGATGCACACCAGTAAACTCAGCATTCAGGAAGCTGAAGCAGGAAGACTGCTGTGAGTTAGAGGCTACATAATGAGTTCAAGAACAGCCTGGGCTATCCTGTGAGATCCTGTCTCAAAAAAACAAACTATAAAAGATTAGGGTAAAACTGAAATGCAGTGACAGTATACTTGTAAGAGACAGAAGAGGACATACAATGATACAGGAAGAGGCAACTTGGAGACAGAGGCAGAGATTGGAATGAGGCTGCCACAAACCATGGGACCAAGGAGCCACCAGCAGCGAGATGAGGGAACATCTATCCCTGCAGTTTCCAGATGGTATAGCCCTGCCCACACCTGTATTTCAGACTTCTGGCCTCTGGACCTGTGTGACATTAAATTCCCACTCTTTTAAGCTCTCCAGCTTATGCAAATTTGTTTTGCCAGCCCTAGCAAACTAATGAAATCTGCTTCCAAAGTCTCCTCAAACTTCTACTTCTCTGATGTACCTTGGAGATTAAGAACAATTATATTTTCTTCAACCTGTACAGAAATATAGAGCCTTCTGTAATGCTAATGTTGCTAAAAGAATAATTTAACAACATTAAATCTGTTCCTGAAAGGCTAAAAATAGACAATAGCATTTTTTATTAAACTTTTAACTAGGGAGAAATGTAGATTCATGTAGATTCTGTAAGGAACAATGCAGTTTGTAACAGCTGAAGTAACAATGTCACCTAGTATCATGGAAATATGCAAAATTCTAGCCCTTTCACAATCAGAACACTGACATTGCTACAATGAGTGAACTGAGCAGGCTGCTCCCCAGTTTGACTGTGTACTTACAGAGGGGTGAGTGTGTACTTAGTTCTATCCACCACTAGACACACAAGTCCAACATGATAAAGCCAATAATGGTAATTTTGCAAAATAGGCTTAATTGTTTTGAGATCTATAAACATTAATGCGGTAGGCTCAAAGATAAATCTGAAAATGACAGAGTGAGGACCATGCTAGTGACAGCCTTAAAAGAGAATGCCAACAGATATTCTACTGGCAGAGGTATACAGAGAAATGATGTTGACTCAGAGGAGGACACGCCTGCCTCTCCTACCTTATCCTTTTTATCTTGGCGGGCATATGGGAAGCATGGGATCACCGCAGTCACCCTGGTGGACGAGGCGATCTTGCATGCATTGATCATGATAAGCAGTTCCATCAGGTTGTCATTGATCTCTCCACAGCCACTCTGGATGATATAGACATCTTCCCCTCTAACACTTTCACCGATCTCCACACTGAGAAAAGAAAAATGCCACCGACGGACATGTAAGTATGTCTCCATGTTGGAGAGGTCTCCAAGACCACCGCCAGGTTCAGTGATTCACCAGGCCAAATCGCAAGACTTACCGTGACACTGCACTTTATGCTAAGGTTTATTATAGGGAAGGGACACAGGGAAATTCAGCAAAGGGAAGCAGAGCATAAGGTGAAGTTGGGGGAAACCAGGTGTGAGGTTCAGAAGTCAAGCTGCATGCCTCCAGGAGCAAGCTGTGATAAGACTTGCAAAATGTTGCTACTGGGGAAACTGCTTAGAGAATCAAGGCCCAGGGCTGGAATTGGGGCCATCACCTAGACACCTAGCATGTGCCAAAAGGCCAGGCTGGCCTTTGCAAAAAACACATCGTACCCTAATTGTTAACAGTTTAGGCACCATGAAACATTCTTATCAAGGAATGGTGGGAACCTTTCAAAATTTAAGCTCCCAGACCCCAGCCAAAGGCCAACTTGGCAAACAACCTCTTCTGAGTTTCAGCTCTGCCAGCTTAACTTTTTTCTGCAAAATACTTCATTTTAGTGCTTTATTTATACTAAACCTTTATGTGAATGCTGCTTTAAAAATTCAAGTCATTCTATGAGGTTTGTAATAGGTAATCAACTGCAACCCTCTATGTGGTTTTCAGATATTTATCTTCAAGTCTCTAGCTAATATGGATCTTCCTATGTCTTTGACTTTTTTATTAGAGGATCCTGACTTGACTTCTCACTGTGGAAGAAGGGAATTTGATTCTATTTCTCCTCTGTGCCATCACACAGGTACACTTTTTCCATCTTGCTATCATCCTAACACAGATCAATACTCAAACTGAAAATAGACTATGTTCTCTCTCTCTCTCTCTCTCTCTCTCTCTCTCTCTCTCTCTCTCTCTCTCTCTCTCTGTGTGTATGTGTGTGTGTGTGTGTGTGTGTGTATGTATAGCACTGGGGATTGAACTCAGGGCTTTTACACTGAGTTCTACCCTCAGCCCTTTTGGTTATTTTAGTTTTTATTTCAAGACAGGGTCTCCCTTAGTCACTCCCTAAGCTTGAATTCTCTATCCTCCTGCCTCAACCTCTCAGAGTGCTGTGATCACAGGTGTGTGCCACCATGCCCAGCTTTGACTGCTGCTCTGTAACTGTGCAAATGAGGTTCAGAGTAGTGCCACATTGGAAACTTAAATCAGTGTTATATTTTCCTCTCATGCACACTTTTGTTTCCCTTCTAAGTAATCACCTTGCATTTTTCCCCATAAATTTTCTACATACTAAATTCAGGCCCCATCCTGAACACCTCACTAACAATGTCAATCTCTGAGTGTCAGAGACTTCAAGTGGCAGCCCCATTTCTTTGTCCTGCAGATGTCCCTCCCACAGCCAGCTGACCTGGTGCCAGCTTCCTGCCTGTGTCCATCTGCTGGCCAGGGATTCTGCCACCTCGATCCTATCTCCTGCACCCTCTTTTCTGATGTTCTTCCTTGTTGTGGTGCGTGGCACCCTCCTGTGGCTTACTGAGAAAGAGTAAATAGGAACTAAATTTTTTAAAATAGCAAGTCTGAAAATTTCTGGAATTCCAGGTAATGAATTCATTGGTATTCAGGGAAAGGGGGTGGGGGTGGGGAGAGACCATTCATTCCTGGTGTGTGTCTTCTTGGAAGAAAAACTGAAACAGAATGGGGTCCTCAGAGAAAGTCCTTCCTAGAGCACTGTGTGAGAATCAGGACTGTGGTCAGCTCTGCTGAGATACTTCTGTAAAGACAGATTTGCTCCAATGGCTGATAGATTTGGAACAATTTGAGTATAATGTTTGCATTTGCTTACGCAAAACTCTTATCTTGGGTCAGAATACAGAAAACTGATCTGTGTCCAGCTAAGTGGAGCCACTAAGAAAAATACAAACATGCATCCCACAAGGGCAATGAGACATCCTCAGCCACATCTCTGTCCCAGCCAGCCTCTTCATTTCAGACAACCTGCCTTCTGCCATATCCCAATATCTCAAAGCTGCAACCCTTGAGATTTCCATTTCCATCAGCAAAAGAAAGTTATATTTCATCAGTAAAAGCCATGGTTAATGGAATACATGTTAAAGTGTTATATTATTTTTATGACATCCCCATGTGTTTTTCTTAGATGTCATTGAGAAAGTTCTTAAAAGTTATGCCCCAATTCCATCTTTCTCATGAGCCCTGTGACTTCTAATTGTACCATCTTGTACAGCATGGTAACTTTTAGGAACCCATACATCACATTATAGCAGAACTAACTCTAAGCAGGGAGACAAAAGAGGTTAGAAAAAGAGATGCAATGACTGAAACAGGGACAGGGAGATGCTTAGTTGTTGGCTTGGTAGCTGGAGGAGGGGCCAAGGGCCAAGGAATGTGGGTTGCCTCTAAAAGTTGGAAATTCAAGCGGATAGACTCTCACCCAGAACTTCCAAGGGGAATGCAGCCCTCCTGACTCAGGAGGGACTTCTAACTTACACAGCTGTAAGCTACAGGAATAACAGAGACTGCAAGTGGCCAGCACTGTCTGAAATATTTATGATCTGGCCTTTAATGGAAACTTTCCCAACTCTAAGTCTTATGATTGTTTATCCCACAAGATCTGCTTCTGTATTTCCTCACCTTAAGAACCATAGTGCTTATATGACTAACAGCCCATGGAAGGACAGAGGACACTGTGACAACACCTGTTTCAAAGACAGTCACACTTCTACTCATAAAGATGACCTCCTAGTCTGCAGTCCAGGGCTTTAAACAGATTGCAGACAGAAGGCAGCATCCATTTGCTGTTCAGCCAGGTGATCTGTTATGTTTGCGTCTAGATGTCCCACCAACGCCTCACATAGTTAAAGTGGGTTGTTTTCAGAGGTGGTTGGATCTACGATATATGAGACTGATTCACAGTATAATACTAGGCTCAAGGGCACTAGGATTAGGGGCTTGAGTGCTACCTGCCCTAAGCATCCTGGAAAAGATACAAGGATTAGAAAGAGTTGTCCCTTATTACTTTGTTACCTTCTGTCCACCATGACCTGGTTGTCTTCTATGATGTCACCCTACCTTGCAACCAGTGGATTATGGACTGAAACCTCTACAAACTGTGACTAAATAAACTTTTCCTCCCTTAACTTTTGGTGTTGGGAATTTTGCCTCAGAAATGAGAAGGTTAACCAAGACAGGACCTTTTCAAACTCCCAAATGCATGCAACCAACTCAACAATGAATTGTCATGGTAATTAAATGATGGCCACAGAGTCTTTAATAGTTTTTCCATCAAGAATAGTGGTCTCTGCTGTCTGTCCTCGAATCAGGGAGGGCTCTGTGCTTAACCAACAGCATGTGACAGTGCTGGTGAGACACCAACTTCCGAGTCCAGGCCTTCATAGACTCGCAGAGGACCCTACCTGCCTTTTAAAACACTCCCTCTTGGAAGGCAGTTTCCATGCCAGAAGGGAGTCCAAGCAGCCCTGTGAGGAGATCTGCAGCAAGAGGAACTCAGGTTTCCACCTAAGCTAACAGGCAAAACTAGTGCCCACCTACCAGTCATGCAAAAGAGCCATCTTCAAAATGGATTCTCCAGCCTCAGTAGCCACCCCAGCTGCCACATATGAAACAAGCCTTCCTTGCTGAGTCTGCCCAAACTGCAGAGGTTTGAGCCAACTAAACTAGTATTGCTTTAAGCTGGTAAATTCTGGGGTGATTTCATACATGGCAGTAGGTCACCAGAACCTTGCGTCTCACAGCACAGGTAAGGACACCACCAGCCAATGCACTGACCAGGGTACAATGTTACAAAATAGACCTCTGGACACAGTTATGAACGTGCCCTAGGAAGTCATCCAGTGATTTCCTTGAAGCTGCAGCAGATTTCTTCCTGCACATCTGCAGTGATTTAGAGACAAGAAGGTAAAAATTAGGAGGTTGTATGTCTGAATAAATAGTATTCATGAACATAATGGGAGCATTGATGACCAGAAGCAAACCAAATTTCTGGTCCTAGCTCAGTGGGGGATTCAGGAAGGGGCAATTCGCACAAATAGAATCAATTTTCTCTTCATTTTGACCCTTTCATTTCCCCTCCCTAGGACCACAGGCTAAAACCCAGATTACTAGCATAGTACCTGTTATGGAGAGGACCTGGTAAAGTCAATCTCTGCACCTGTACAGTTCACAGAAGAAAATCAGCACATTAACCTTTTATAGGCTACCTGTTACCACATAAAATGTAGCAACTCTCAGACTTAATGCTTTTGGAGACCTTGTGATTTCTATTATCAATTGGTAGACCTAAGTTACTCAAAATCAAATAAAAATAAGGGGCTTTATATTTAAACATTTAAACAATCATGGTTAGGCAGTCTGAGTTTCATCCAACAGTCCATCCAGTATTTTATGCAGAAATTCAAAACCAATTTAGCAATTAACTGATCTAGATTAACCATGTCTTTAGGAGAGGATTGTGCGCACTGAGATGACATAGAAAGGCAAAATTTCTTTCCAAAACTTACCCAGAAATTTCTCATTTACTTTTTTGGCAACACCTTCTGAGCAAAAACCACACAAACAGGATCGGCAAAGTACTGCAATCCTCAAACCTAGCTTTGTCCTCCTCCAGAGCCCTTGGCTATCCCTCTGGACTGCCCACTAAACTTTGCGAAGTGAAATTATGCAGCCGAGTGCTCCACGCAATAATACCACCTGCTGCTCACTCTCTCAACTTTTGCTCACTTAAGAGTCACTGTGCAACCGGAAGAAGTCACAGGAACAGAGTCAATTTTCCCTAAAAGCTGACTGCCTGAGAAAAAGCATCTTTGCCATCAGTATTAATGTAACCCTCCACTAAGAAAAAGTTCTGCTTCACCCAAAGTCGTTAAGATTTCCTCCTATGCTTTCCTCTAAAAATATATTTTAGATTTTACATTCCCATCTCTGATCCACTTCAAGTTATTCTGTAAACAGTATGGAAGTGTGGATGGAGGATCCCCCCTCCAACCCCGCCTTTCTCTCTGCTTATGGCAGTTCGACACAGCAGCACCATTTATTAAACAGGTTAGCTGGACTGGAACTTTGCCAACGACAGAAAAGTTATCTGTTACTGTGTACAATTAACTGCACTAGACATCTGAGGGCAATGAGAGAAAAAAGATCAACTTGAAATTAGCTAAGGAGCACCGAAGACTCAAGCCGATGGAGAAAGGACCCCTCCACTCCAAGCTTTTGATAAGGTCCACCTCTGGAATGTACAGAGCACAAGTGATCACTTCTTGTGAAGAGGAGAAATGGGAGGAATTCACACCAAACTAGGGTCCTGCTGCTGCACACAGCAGAGCACCGGAACTACAACGAAGCTGAATGTCCATCAGCTCAGCTCCGAGGCAGCAAATTAGAAGAAGCCTAGGAAAGCCCAGCACGTGCACTCTGGAGTTCCCACGCTCTTTCAACCTGCAACACAACCTCGCCCATTGGATAAGGCGCTGCTGAGCACCTGACCTGATCCTTGGCCTCCCGCTGGATTAGAACTTCCCGGGTCAGGCCACAGAAAAGCAGCACTTGAAAGGTGCCCAGGTAAATCTAGTACGCAGCCAGGTACCGGACATGTGAGGAACCTTTGGGGCCCCACACAGATCTAGGGTTCGCCCTTTCAGGGACACGGAAACGGGACCCTGGGAAGTCCCTCCACCGAGCGTGGCACGGATGCATTCCCACGGATTGTGACCGTCCCGATGTCGCCTTTCCGGACCGGAGACTACAGGCCGGGAGCCGCGACAAGGTGCTCGCGTGCCTAGGGGTCGAAGGGTCGCCGCGGACCCTGGGAGGGAAACTCAGGGCGCGAACAGGGCACCCCGGGCTGCTGGCGGGTGCTCCTCCTCAACTTCTCCCGGGGCGCAGCCGCTGTGGCTCCGCGGCCGCATTGCCGCTGTCCCGCCCCGGAAGGGAGATCGCGGCTCCCGCGGAGGTAGCCAGGGCACGCGTCTGTCCATAACCCGGCCCCGCAGCCGCTCGACCAGCGTCCTCCCCAGCGCGGCCCCCACCTGGTCTCCTGGTTGCTAAACTTCTTGGTGATCACCTTGCCCAGCTCCAGGCCTAGACGGTCGGCCACGCGCTGGGACAGGTCCTGGTGTGAGCTGCCGCTGAAGAGCACGATGTTAGTCATGGTGGCTCTTGGGTTTTGAGCGGTACGCTGCGAAGGCGACAACAACAGCGACAACTACAGCGACGCAGAGGGCTACTGCTGCGGGAGCGGGAAAGCGCTGTGGAGAGACCCAGGGGAGGGGCGGGGCTAAGAGGGAGGAGCTAGGGGCGGGGCCAGGGAGAGGGAGAGAGGAGGGGCACGGGTGGAGGCGAAGCAGGAGCTTGCTGGGAAGCTGGCTTCCCGCACCACTGGGGTTGCAGGTTGGGAAGATCCAGGGGGTCCTTGCTCGGTTGGGGGCCTCGGAACCCCACATTTGACTTGTCCCATGTGCCTCGAGGGGGAAGACCAGGGAAACAGAATTGGGGCACAGAGGAAGACCAAGGGGGTGGATGCCTCGCAGGCAAGAGCGATCCTCCAATACGGAATGCCCCAAAGCCAGTGTAAAGGACTTGTTTTCAACTGCAGCGGGATCTGCAAACTGTGGCCCACAGACCAGATCCAAAGAGTACCCTGAGTTTGTAGGACAGAGCTCCACACGTTTGCACTTTATGAGATGGTTCCACAAACCACCTGAGAATCCCACTTGAGAGAAATGTTCCCCTACCCTGCTCCCCAAATTGTTCCTCTCATTAGTAGCAATGTATTACCAAAAACCTACTCACATATTATTATAGTTTGGATGTTGTCAATAAAAACTGAAAAAGAAAATCTTGTTATATAACTATATTGTATCTTCCCTTTTGCCTCTTGGTTGGCAAAACCTAAAATATTTACCTTCAGTTCTGAATAGTTAAATGTACACTGAGCCTTGAATCACAGACTTGCAGTATACCTTTGCGAAAGCCAGCAGTGAGTCTTGACCACAGGCAGAGTGAGTGGGGTTGATCCTGCGCTATCTTGGGTGGAGCCAAATCCCCCCAGATTCCTCCATTGTAGGTAGATGTGGGGGACCTAGGGCCAGCTTCATGATCTTTTATCTCTTGTATCCTTGAGAGCTGGATCCCAGGATCACAGTCCACCCCAGATAGATCACCAAACTCAGTGCCTCCATGTCCCTGTGGTCAGTGCCTGCCTTTCCTCCCTGGCCAAATAAAAACATTCTTCAAGAAGCTAAAGCACTACCGGAGCCAACCTCTAGGGAACAAACCAAGTACAGTGGAAGGGAATGTGACCTGTGTCCATGGAAGACTGGGCACTGGAGATGCTGGTCACAGGTTTAACTCACTGAAGATGAACTAAGGCCCTGAGAGAATGGCTGGATTCTACTAATATTTAGCAAGAATTGAATTGCTATCAACAGCGAAGACCACTTGCAGCTGAATTATATCTTAATCTAACTGACTTCTTACCATTAGGGTTTGGGAGATTAGTGAGATTATGCATATCACTGAGATTTTTCATCTGAGTCTTTGTACTTTGTGACATGGATTACCTTGTGCATCAAGTGTTTCCTTTAAATTTCTGTAGCTGTCTGCTTACCAAAAGTTTCCAAGGTCTGAGGATGTAGCTCAGTGGTATAGCGCAGGTACAAGGCCGCTGATCAATCCTCAGTATTGAGCACCCCCCCCCACCGAGCATAACATGATCTGAGTGATCTGAGGTGTAGCTCAGTGTTAAAGCACTTGTCTAGTATGTGCAAGATTCTGGTGTGCAAAAGAAAAAAAGTCAAAGTACCATTTCCAGTAGCATTTTTGCTCCTTTCCATTCTTTTTAGGAAGGCATATATGTCCTATGATATTAAAAAAGAAAAATACCTGCAACAGTTTATTATCCATTGTGCCACATAACAATGTTTCAGTCAGTGCCAAAACACATATGCAAAATGCGTCTCATTAGATTATATTGCTTAGTGAGATTTTAGATGGTTTAGTTCATTTAAGTATACCCTATGATGTTCACACAAGGGTGAAATCACCTAACGATGCATTTCTCAAAACATATCCCAGAGGTTAAGTGGCACATGACTATATTTCATAAAAATTAAATTAAATTTATATACTAAATTACCATAGTGATGAGATTTATATTCATACTCAACCATATGTCTAACATTTTTATTGAGTGGGTCTGCTAATGTAATTATATTTAAACTCTCCTAATAAAAGTTACTGCCAGCACTATTACTGCAATTTTTATGTCCTTAAAATTTCTTTCACAGATAAAATTGGTTAATAACGGGATTCCTCTAAATATGCACATGTTCTTATGAGAGAACAAAGTGACTTCTTGTTAGATTAGGGATGGCCATGGTTTTTTAATAACAAGGCTGAATAATAAAACATTGTAAATTAAATGTCCTGATTTCTGGGACAGTTAATAGATGGGAATTTGGAAGCTGGGATGGAGCTGATACACTGTGACCTTGATAGCACTGGGGAAGAAGCCCTATCTGGGTTTGGGTGAATAAGAAAATGACATTTCGATAGTTCAATGAGTTACTGTGCTATCGTGCTGAGCATAAACATGGGGAACTGTGCCGTTGCAAATACTAATGGGAATCACCAGAAATCATCATGAATAACAGATTGTATAACCGACCATCACCAGGAAGTGTGCAGGCTTAAAAGAATAGCTATACAAAATTTTATTTGAATATGTTCGCTCTCAAAACCCCTTTCCTTTGATCCATGGGAGCCAGATTGTGGGGAAACCTTGATCAATGGCCATTTTCCCAACCTCCGCATAGGTGATATTTGTGCAGGGCTGTTGTTTCCTGTGAATTGTAGGATGTTTAGCAGCATCCTTAGCCTCTCTTTCCCCACTGGAAATCAGTAGCCCTTTCCAACAGTTGTGACAATCAAAATTGTCTCCTGGCAAGACAATCCCCAGAGGGCAAAATCACCCCAAGTTGAGAATCACTCATCTAAATTAACCCCTGGTCATTTCCATCTCCATGTGGAATGTCCCCAGTGGCTGCTCAGGCTTCCTCCCAGGATAATTGTAGTGTTCCAAGAAGAAGTCTTCTGAAAAGATAAACCCTAAGAGCAAGTACATCACTGGTTAAGGCAAGTTATGTGACCAAAATCAGAGTCAATGTGGCATCACAGAAGAGCAAGACTATTAGATCCACCAAAGATCTGCCACTTTGCACTTACTTCATGAGTTAACTAAATGAGAAATTAGAGGAGCCACCAGGAAAATGAAATACATGCTCAAGGACTCAAGACTCAGTGGAGAAAATGAACATATATACTCTGTGTATATATGATCACAGATCTGAGGCATATTATAAGTATTCATTATTTTAAAATACAGTGTTAATGGGGAAATTAAAAAATGATGATGTAATTCCCATTGGTGATTTCTCTCTTCATTGACTCATGTATACATGTGAAATGGAGAAACTGTAATTTGAAGTTGTAGATAATTTTATATTTTTTATTTCTCATTTTATTTAGCCAAATTCTTTGCATCAAGATCTCGAAATACTTGCTGAGTGAATTTATCCCTAACTCTTTTAAGACTGAGAAATGCAAGAAAGAGCCTAGTTACATGACTATTGAAAGGCAGCAGAGGAATTTGAATGCAGGTCTGCTAACCTCTCTAGAAGAATAGCACCCAAAATGCACATAATGCAAGCCATGTATGTCATTTACATTTTTGGTACCCATGCTCTAAAAAGAGTACAAAAGAAACAGGGGCAGGTAATTTTAATAATATAAATTACTTAAGTGAAAATATTATCACTCCAACATGTAATTGACATAAAAATATGAGTGAAATATTTCACATTTTTCATACCAGGTCTTTAAAGTATGATGTAGGTTTTACATCTGGAGTACATTGCAGTTTGGGCTTACCATATTTGAAGCTATCAACAGCTACATATGGCTAGTATTTGCTGTATTGCAGCAATAAGCTCTGAAATACTGGTTTCTAAGAGCCATGCCAAGCCACTCAACACATCCATTCTCTTGTGTTCTCACCTGGGATGTGATGAATAACTTATAAAAACCTAAAGCTTATGAACAATTTACTTCAAAAAAATCAAGTGCCATTTTTCTCATAATTGAGTATTTTTCCAATTTTTATCTTTACATTTACTTTCAAAAACAGAGAGGAGAGTTCAATTAATCATAACCTAAATTTTGCAACTAAAAAAATTTAGGCATATTTGCTTCAATCTGTTTTTCTGGCATATTTTTCTGATAGTTTAAAGTAAATGGCAGATATCATATATTCAGCTCTAACTTTACTCTGTATCTGTGACAAGGTGGGAATATCATGCCACATAGAAAAATCGATTTAAAAATAATAAAAATGTACAAATCTTTACCTAGCATGTACAAAGCTCTAAGTTCAATTCCCAGTACTGGGAAGAAAAAGAGGTCTAAAAGCAAGCAAGAACTACAACTAGAAAGCCCTTAGAAGAAAAGCTAGGTACAAATCTTCATGACCTTGGATTAGGCAACGATTTATTTGATGTGGCATCAAAAGCAGGAGGCAGCAACAATAAAAATACATACATTAAATATCAAAATTTAAAAATGTGTTTCAAAGGGAACCTTTAAGAAAGATAGCACAAAAGAAAGGGAGAAAAGATTTGCAAATCCAGTATCTCATGAAAGACTTGTATCTAGAACACATAAAAAAATGATCACAACTCAATGATAAAAAGGAAAATAATCCAATTTAAAAATGTGCCTGAATGTTTATAGCAGCTTTATTTATACTTGTCAAAACTTGGAAATGACCAAAATGTCCCTTAGTAGGTGACTGAGTAAACAAACTGTGCCTGATGCAGACAATAGAATACTACTCAGCAGTTCTTCAGACAGTTAACAGTGTTACCAGTTGAGTCAGCAGTTTCACTCACAGTTATAGACCCCAAAGAACTGAAAAGAGGTGCTCAAATATACCACTGGCATGAGTGTTCTCAGCAGCACTGCTCAGAACAGCTGAAGGATGAAAAACACTGAGATGTCCAACCTGCCAATCAGCGGAGGAGTGGAGAAACAAAATGTGGTTCTATATGAGCACACAATGGAATATTATTTAGTAATAAAAAGGAATTATGTTCCAATACATGGCACAATATGGATTAGAGCTGAAAACACTTTGCCAAGTGAAAAAATTCCAGACCCAAAAGACTTCACTTTGGAGAGCTCATTTATTTGCAATGTTTAGAATAGGTAACTTTGTAGACAGAAAGTAAATTATAGTGGGAGGCAGGCTGGGAATGGAAGAAGAGGAGAGGGCAATGACAGGGTTATGGCGTTTGGGAGGACAATGAAAACGTTCTAAAGCTGATTGTGGTGATGACTTCAGGACTCTGTTACTGTCCTGACAGCCACTGAGTTTTATGCCTTAAATGAGTGAATTGTATGGGTCGTGAGTTATGTCTCAGAAGGTGGTTAAGAATGAGATGTGGATATTTTCTTTATTATTCCAATACTATAATCACATCTGGCATATTATAACATATCAATTTATCCTACTAGTGACATTGAGATCTAGCTGTAGTTTAAGGTGGTGAAAGACTAATTTCTTCATCATAAAGCTGCTTTTACCATCACAAAATGTGAACATTCTAATTCTGCATATATCTTCCTGGCTATGAATATTAACTGGAAGTGTTCAAGGAAGAGTTTCCATGTATTGAAAGAATTTTTGCCAGCTATTCTTAGGAGAAAGAATTAATATCTGGAATATATAAAGAACTCAAGAAAAAAATTAGTTCTACCCCAAATAAAAGACCCGTCAAAAATGGGCAATTACAAGAAATAAGGAGATAGATTTTTTTTCCCAAATATGAAGGGGATCTAGAGACGGAGGAAGGGGGAGTGAAGGGAGGGGAAGGGGAATAAAAAGAGTTAGGAGGTGTCAAGTAAATGTACTTATATCCTAAAATGAATGTAAACAGCATGTACTATAAATACACACCAATAAAAATTAAATTAAAATCAAAAGACAATTGAGATGAGTAGACACTTCTCAAGAGAAGAAGGACAAATGACAAATAAGTACAGGAAAAAAAGGTTCAACATCTTTGGCCGCTAGAGAAATGAAAATCAAAGCAACACTTGAGATCATACCTTGCTCCATGGAGAATGGTTATCATTAAGAATCCAAATATTGGCAAGATCATAGGGCAAAAGAATTACTTTTCCATTATTGGTGAGGACGTAAACTAGTATGACTACTATGAAAATCAGTATAGCAACTCCTCCGAAATTTAAAAATAGTTTTCCTTTCTCCCAGCTAGACCTTTCCTGGGTATCTTCCCCCAAAGTTTAAAGATACCATATCACAGTTACACCTGCATAGCCATGTTTATAGCAGTGCAATTCACGATAGTTAAGCTCTGCAAATGGCCTAGATGCTCATCAGTGGATGAGTGGATAAATACAATGGTATATTTTTCAGTCACAAAGAACTAATTCATGTCATTTGGTGGAAAATGTGTAAATTTTGAGAGCATGAAACTAAATGAAATAAATCAGACACAGAAGGTTAACTGTCATGCTGTTTCTCTGATACAAGAAACCGAAACCATACACAATTTAAAGAGAAAAGTAAAAGAGATAGCTGGAAACAGGGAGGTACCCTCTGTACAGGTTGGAAGAGGGTCTGAGGAAGGAGAGAGAAGGGAGAGGGAAAGGGGAGGTAACATGATCAGGATGCAGCGTGTATATGTACCAATTGTCCGATGTAAATGTAATCACTATATATGGCAAATACATACTAATAAAAAGAAATTCCTTTTATCTTTTGGTGATAGTTGATTGTTCTAAAATAAGGTTTCTACCAGAAGAGCAAGGTAAAAGTTTAATTTTTTTCTGTTTAGTCTGTAAATACTATTTCCTGGTTCCTGGAAAGGAACCAGGGATCCTTGGAGATTTGGCTGATTCAAGATCTGGGATAGGAAAGGGCACGATGTGAGCCAGGACATATTGTCTCAGCTACAACAAAGAGGAAGAGGAGTATGGTGCCACTTAAATTAGTTCCCATTGATCAAACATAAGACACTGTGACCATCAAAAATGAATTCAATAATTGCGTGAAATGTAGTAGATAAATCAAAATCAGAGTCCACAATGATGCTCAATGAAATGAAATCCTGAACTAAAGAAAATATCACGACTCCAATGAAGATGAATATTACGCTAAATCCTTTTCATGAAAACTGATCATAAAAGTGTGAGCTGTCTTACAAATCAAGGGAAGGTAGAATTACAAAAATTTCTCTGGTAATTCCTTAAAATCTGATACTACAAAAGACTGTCCTTTTCACAAGGATTGTATCAGACACCTCTGCAGATAAGATAAATATGAAAAATCTGACACCTTCAATCAACTTAAGATAATTGGATATAGTATACATAATTAAAGCAAGAGGGAGTGAA
The DNA here is from genome assembly GCA_004027455.1 of Hydrochoerus hydrochaeris. Classification (NCBI taxonomy): domain Eukaryota; kingdom Metazoa; phylum Chordata; class Mammalia; order Rodentia; family Hydrochaeridae; genus Hydrochoerus; species Hydrochoerus hydrochaeris. The sequence continues at coordinate 39,721 of PVLA01010712.1, forward strand.
GGCAAGATGAAGGTTTCAGGAATTCACAACCAGGGAAAAAACAGGAGGGCAAGAATGTTGTATAGTGGTGGAGATAGCAAGTTCTTCAAAGCGGTTGTATGGTTTGCATGTGGCAATGTTAAGTGATGGTGTGGAACCTTTGAGAAGTGGGCCTAGTGGGAGGTCATTAGATCACTGAAAATGTGCTCTAGGAGGAGATTAAGTTAGTTCTTGTGGACCCTCCAGTTTGGTTCCTTTGATAAGGTTGTCATAAAAGAACAAGGCTAGCCAATTCCCAGGTTCTTTGACCAGTGCCTCAGTCTTTGGATTTTCAGCTTCCCAAACTGTGATCTGAATAAACATTTTATTCTTTTTAAAGTTATCCAGTTATCTACAGTTTTCTTGGTTATGTTTCCCTCATTTGTCTCATTTGAGACAAAACACCTGACACCCAAAGGTAAAGGAGGGAATGCTTATTTAGCTCACAGTTTGTAGGGGTTTCAGTCCATAATCAGTTGGCTCCAAGGCAGGGTGGCATGGCTGAGGTGCAGCTGTTCAAAGCAGTGGAAGACAACAAAAGTAACAACAGCAAAAAAGGCTAAAGCAAGCTTCTTTTCCTCCCTTGTATTTAGGCTACCTGTATCAGGGTAGATGTATCACTCACACCATCTCCATGCTCTTCTCTTGCACAAGCTGAGGATATTCACAAAGTGAGGGTCCTGGTGCCCTGTTGAACTGAGCTGGAAACACTGGTTCCTGAGTGAGGGCATGTAAACAAGAGGTCCAGGTTTAACAAGCTGTCTTCAAAAAATCTGCCCCCATAACCACATGAGGCTTTGGGGGAACATCCAGAGACAAACAATAACAGAGGTATTTTGTTATAGCTATGAAAACCGGACTAGTACAGGGATAGATGCTTGAATTTTCAGGAATGAGAACGGGTAATATTTTGATGAGGAGAACAAGATAAAGTTATTGAGACTATACTAAGCTTAACGCTAGTGTTAGTCAAACTGATAGAGAACTGATGGTTCTAAAGCAGTTGTGGTGAACCTAAGGCATTCATGCCATGGTGGGCTGTTCATATCATTGAAAACTCTAAAAGATTCTTCATAACTAGCCGAAAGTAAGTCAGGACAAATAAAAACAAGTATTCTCAAATGTTTCCTAGAATAAGGTAGCTTTAAAGGAATAATAATACATTCTAAAAATACACACACATCACATACACACACTCATATAACTTTCTATATGACAGACCTTCACAGTATCTTGACATGGTGGGTTTTATTACTCTCAGCAGTATTTTTCAGGTGAAGAGATACTGAGAGCAGAGTAACAGGTGACCACCAAAGATCACACAAGTACAGAGTGGGACGAGATAGCCTCTTTTCTTTTGCCTCCTATTTCATTCTGCCAAGTCAGTGTAAGTGATTGAAGAAAGATTTCAATTCTAGATTTGATAAAGATCATTCCACCAAGCCAAGAAATGTTAAAATGCCTCCAAGCATGATCCTGGGTTCTCTTTCTCTCCTTTCCTTCCTTCCTTCCCTCCTTCCATCCTTCCCTCCCTCCCTCCTTCCTTCCTTCCTTCCTTCCTTCCTTCCTTCCTTCCTTCCTTCCTTCCTTCCTTCCTTCCTTCCCTCCCTCCCACCTTCCTTCATTCTTGTGCTGAGGATGGAAGCTAGGTCCTAGCTCATGCTAGACAGGCACTCTACCATCGAGCCATACTGCAGCCGCTGACCTTGGCTTTCTTGTCTTACTCTTTTGTTGTGCACCTTCCTTGTTGTTATCATGGCACATGCCTTAAGAAACAAATTATAGCTCAAGGGTTAAAAATTGTCCACAGTCTGCTTTTTGTTAATCAAGTTTTATGCATTTATACATTTTTTTTGCATTTGTCTGTGACTGCTCTTGGGCTACCAAAATAGAGTTTAAGGCTTATGGATGAGACACGGTAGCCTTCAAGAATCTAAACACAAGGGATAATTAAACAGTATGACTAGTGTTTAAATTTTTAAAAATATTACGGGGAAAGATGCATTGCCATCAACCCTGTTCAAAACACTCCCCCTTTCTTCAAACACATTTATCTCATTGTTCTTCCCACTTTACAAAATAGTTCTGGTTATCCTCTTTCATGAATGCCTTTATGAGGTGTGATAAAAAATCCAGTCAATGTTGCTATTGAGAAATATCCAGCAGAGGCAGCCTCATTAAAAACAAGACAGTGTGTCCTCATCCACCTTATTCACTGGATCTGGCACCACGCGACTTCTCGCCCTTTCCTAAAGTCCAAATGACACGAAAGGTCAATGTTATGAGTCAATCCAGACATTGAGGCAGCCACAGCAGAGCAAATAAAGACACTCAGCAATAACGACTTCTAGCACTGCTTCAGACAGTGGCAGCAACAGTGGCAAAGTGTGTTGGAAGTGAGAGCCAGTATTTTGAGCGTGATTAGCAGCAATGTGTCTTTTACTGTAACACTTTTTAAAAAAAATTAAACATAAACCGGATTTTTTAATCATACCTTGCATTTGCAATTTGACACTGTAGAGAAAAAGAAGAGTTCCTCCAACGGGCAGCCCCCGTGCTCTGCCTTCCAACAACTCTTACTGACCCAGATACATGGAGCCAACACTGTCTAGTTCATGAAGTCCAAAATGTGTGATCATCCTCAACTCTGACTTTGTCCTCCTCTTCCCCTAGGCTGTCGATTCTGTTTGCCAAGTCTGCATCTAATGATTGCCCACCTTTCCTCACCTTTATGCTCAGTCAGCTCCAGAGTGGGCCACCTTAGGACCTTCTTCCCCAGGCATTCATATTCCCCTTTACTCCTTTCCACACAACAAGAAGAATAATTTTCAAAATTCAGAGAGAAAACCTCTGTGTTGCTTAAACCCTGCCAGTGGCTTCCTGTTGTACATGGGAATTGGCCATGCTTATCCCTCAAATTTCATGTGTCCTCTCTCCATGAGTCTTCAACTTTTCTCATCTCTTGTCCCCTTTTAAAAAAAAAACATAAATCTTTCTGGTCACAGGACTTTGGTACCTACTCCTTTATCTGTTAGGAAGCTCTTTCCACTAGTTCTTGAATCATAGGTTCTGCTTTTCTTTTGTTTTAGCCTCAGCTTATAAATGTCATTTCTTTAGCCTCCTTTTATGACAATTCCTTTTCCTCCCCATCCCCACCTCTGTTTTGCTCTGTCTCACTGCGCTGTGGGTTGGTTGCCTTCAGAACCCTTATCTGAATTCACCACCCACTTTGTTATCTTTAGTTGCATATCTTTCCCATTGTGACTAGAATGCAAGTGACACTAAGCCAAGGATGAGGTCAGTCTCAGTTAATACTCTCAGCCTCAGAGTTCAGAACAGTGGATGGGCAGAGTGTAAATATGCTCAACTTTGCAAAATATAGTGTCGGTGTTGCAATTCCTTAAGTCTGTAATTGTAGCATAATTAAAGGAATGGGTGTGGTTGGGTTCTAATGAAGTTTTATTTATGGGCATTGAAATTTCAATTTCAACAAATCTCAAATTCCATGAAATAGTTTTCTTATCATTTCTATTACATATTCCTCTTCCTCCTCCTCTTCCTCTTCCCTCTCCTCATCTTTCCTTTTCTGAGAGTTTTCCCAACTATTTAAAAATGTAAAAATCCATTCTTAGTTCAAAGGCTGTGAAGAAATGAAACAGGCAGGAAGAAGCCAACAGCGCCTAAGCAGTCTGCCACTCCCTCATCTCATGCACTATTTGGCAGATCTGCACAAAATAATTTGTTTTGCAATAAAGAAAGCATGCAGGCAAGAATGTTAAAACAAAAAATGTTCTCCAACTGACATTTCTTAACTTTGCTATGTCTAAGTAAAAACACGATTATTTTGTAGTTGAGGTGATGAATGTAGTCAGCAAGCAAAAGTCCACATAGTGCTGGGCATCTTCCTAAAGATTTACTTTTTTTACACCATGTAGATATATTCACTCTCATAAGTATCCTAGTAATAAAGTTAGTATCTAGTGATCCTTGGAAAATTCTGAGAGCAATGAGAAATAGTTCCAAGAAAGTATGCCTTTCTGATCATTGTGCAGTACATAATATGTGTACACGTAATCTCACATAGCAGCTTTTCCAATTATGCCATCAGTTTTTGTACTTTTGGTTTCTGAAGTGTCTCATCCTTATCATCACATCCTCTAGAATATTGAGGGGACTGATGGTGACCCAGAATGGTACCCAATTTAACAGTGTATGTGTTCGTTCTCTGTTGTAATTTTATTTGTGACTTAGATGTTTAGACCACCATTGTCTTTCTTGCCCTCATCTGGTCTTCAGGGCTATGATTCTAACATTATTTCTCTCTATTCTCCCATGTTCAATATCTTATCCTCTTCAGGATACCAACAGTGTCAGCTAAGAAGGTAAATTAAATTGTTTATCATATCAAATTAATTTCACCCACATAGTAGGAAAACATTGAAATCAATGTTTTCTTCATTTTTACCTATTCATTTTAAAAACTGCATTTATTTTGAAGAGAAAGTGGATATTTTTTGAAAAATATTTCCCTCCAAAATAGAACTGTGGGGGAAATGAAATAGTTCAGCATATACTTTCTCAAGGCTCATCATATGTAAGACTTGGATGTACAACCAGTTTTTTAGCCAGAAAAAGTTATTTTCTGTGAATTCCAACTTACAGTAACAACTATTTGCACATCAGTTTTTGAATACATGATGGGATTTTCTTTATCTTTTAAGAGAAAATAATGCAAACTTATTCAGTCTTGAAAAACCCTCAGCTCAAGTGTCTTTTGGAAAACAGCCAAACAGTAAATAATTAACACACTAGGTTCACCTTTAAGGTGACAGTGTCATAGGTAATTTTAGTTTATGTACAGTCTGCTCTACTATGTATTTAGATGCTTGATACTAGATGGTTTGAATGAAGTCAATAAAATATACTTAGAATGCCAGTGTTGTGAGAAATGCAAATAACTATAAATCATACCAGGTTAACATAAAAATAGATTGCTTGTCAACTCATTCATTGATGAGAGCCTGAGAAGAGATCACGAGTTCCTACTATGGGCCAAGTTCCTTCTCATAGAGTCACATCTAATTCTCACAATAACCCTGTACAGACAGGGAAACTGAGGTTTACACACTAATAAACTCAAGGTTACCTGGCAAGTAAATGGTGGACAGAGATTAGAATTCTGTTCTCTGTTTTTTGTTTATAAGCTTAATTCATTTTTATATTGAAACAGAGGATAATAGCTCATTCTTCAATATCGGATACAGCAAGCTGTCCCTGGAGAACCAAGTGGGATTCTGTGTAGTTCCAGACTTTATTTGAATTTAACTATTTTACCATTGTGGACTTTTCTCTGGTCAAGGAGATGATCTAGGACATCACATTATACTTAGTATACAGGTATCTTATTTAGAGTTATTTCTTTTTTATTTTATTGTTTTATTTTAAAAAGAATAAAATCAAGAAAAATGAAACAGAATAAAGTCAAGCAAAACAAAACAGTGAAAGTGATACAGGACTTCAAAAAAAGATAATAGGAAATCAACAATGGCTACCATAATGCCCCTTGTTATCTTCAAAATAGCTGCCTATATCATCAGACATAATAAAATCAAACAAAACAGAACAGAATAAAACCAATCAAAACAAAGCAATGGAAATGATACAGAACTTTAAGACAAGATAATAGGGAATTAACAATGGCTACCACCTTCAGAAGGAAATCCCCCATAGTTGCTTTACTGTGTATCGTTATCCTCCAAATAGATGATCAAACCATCTGCCTTAGGCCTGAAAAATCAATCAAATACAAAACACTACAAGAATTAATTATTTTTCTACCTCAGTAGCTATCATCACAGCCTGTGTTTCTCTGGTTCAACTGGTTGCTTACGGGGGTGGCAAAGAGGGAGGTTCCTAGCTCACTTGTTGGCCAGCTCACAGCAAGGGTTTGGCTTCTTGTTTCTCCTCCTGGCAGTCCACATGGCTGCCACTGGCTCACAAGAAAGGTTGGCTTACTGTTTCTCTTCCTGGCAGCCCCTGACTGCCGCTGGCTCACATGAAGGGGTTGGCTTCTTGTTTCTTCTCCCTCTGGCCCCACTGATTCACAGGAAGGAGTTTATCCTCCCTGTGGCCCATGACTGCCACTATAGCATTATTTCTTTTTAGAGAAGAGTTTTCCAAAAGAACAACATTTGTCTCCATGCATATTTCAAGGAGAAATACAACCCTGAAGAAAACTTCATCTTCTAAGCCACAATTAGGAAAGCAAAGTCTCACACTTCTGTTTCCTTTGGTCTGCCTTAGTGATGCTGTGTTGTTGCTTTTCACTGGAATGAATTGTTAACTTCTGAAATGTGGCTGATTTCATATAAACACCAGATCTGTGACTTCACTAGAAAAATCCCCCGAATCTGGCAACCCCTTTTCTGCTTTCCCACATAGACATGGTGGTCTGCTCCAGAGTCAGGGCTGATGTCCTTGCCCTGGGCACTACCATCCCCTCAGCCACCTTCCCCAGAAACGTTCATTTTATCCTCATGGGGTCAAATGCCTATTGATATCTTGTGTCATCCTGTCCTGGTGTTTCCCATCATGCCATGCACTAGACACCCGTCTTTGTTGCTCCCTTGGCTCATGCAGGCGTCTGGCTTTTCCAGTAGACCTCTAAGCCTTAGGATCTGTTTAAATTAGAGGGCAAATAGCTGCCTGTCTCCAATTATCCTGGGCCTGCTTTGCAGTTCAGGATGAGTAGGGTGCAGGAGGGATTTAATTACCCTCCTGGAGAGGGAGTGCATTTTCACTATGGAAGGAAAAAACACACAGTGAGTGGATCAAATAGGTCTGATTAAGTGCTGCCTTAACAGGGAAGCTATGCGTAAGCTCTGGGTTGGGTACTTCCTAGAGCAAGGGAGTGAGGGTGAAGGCTCAGAGCAGAGAGTTATTTTGACAAAGAACTTGTGCTCCTCATCGTGGCCAGGGATCTGCTGCCTGTCTTGTGCTTGTAGACAATCAAATAAAATCTAATTTTATCTTTTGCAAATGGGAAAGGGACCAAGAAATGGAGGGAGTAGAGAAGGAGTGGAGGGGGAAGAGACCTAAAAAGAACTGAGATGTGTTATGTGCATGCACTGATTCCCCATGATGAATGTAATCATTAAGTACTGCAAATGTGCACTAATAAACATCTTTAAAAATAAAATGAGTACTTCAGCCCTAAGGAAACGCATAAAGGTGGAAAGCTTAAATTTTATTGTATATTTTCTCTACAATTTGAAAAAATGGAAGTATATGGGTCTCATGATAACTAAACTTTTAGAAAACACAGAACTAGAACTCACTCCTAACTTTCTGAAATAGAGAAATTTCCAGTGGTTTTGTTTTTCTAAGAGTGAAGGAGATTTAAGAATGTATCATCGCTCGTAGGTTTTGCTCTTTGTGTGCTGAGGTCATGTATTGGTGATTTCCATTTTTGGAAACAACTCCAAAGGAATAGCATTTTGAAGTCTCCAAAGACAGATTACTATATGCAAATGAAGCATTCAACTGTCCTAATTAGTGTTTGAGAGCAGGTACATTTACACATGACTGAGGAGACTTTTGAAAAGAGAAATAATTTTTTTCTGGAAGCGTATCTTTCCATGCCCCCCAAACCTTTTCATAAAGGAAAATAATTTTTACAGTTATTTTAAATGATGAGTAATAAAATAGCCAGCCATATATTGTTACCATGCTTTCTTCTGGAAAAAGATAATGAACTATATTTCTTAGAACTTAATACCTATTGAGCCCATAGTACATATTCTCCAAACATCATGTTCAGTGTTTGCATTCATTATTCCAATTAACTCTCACAAAAGTTGAAGCAGTACAAATTACTAGCCCTATTTTGATGAATAACCGAAGGGTGTAGAGAAAAAATAGCTTGGTGGGCACAGGGTATGCAGCAGAAGTGCGATTTGAATTCACATGGCTTTGGGTTCCCAAGTCTGTCGATGGAACTACTGCACACACTGCCTCCACTCATTGCTGTGACTATTGCATGTGATTCCCATATGTTGGGGTTGGGGCAGACCTTTTGGTTCATGCCTTTAGTGCTAGCAATCTGAAAGGTTAAGGCAGGAGAATCATTAGTTTGAATCCAACCTGGGGAACCTAGCAAGACACTGTCTCAAAATAAAAGAATAAAAATGAAGCTTTGCCAATTACTGCAACAAAGTGGGGGTACTTTTCTGTCTTCACCTACCCTTGCCATTGTGAGCAGGAATTGAGGTTCAGGGGTCTCCAAGGCTCTAGTTTCTCCAGAGTCTTTCTATACCTAACTCTCCAAAGCTTGGAGTTGGAATTATGTTACCTCCAATGTATATTTGCTTATCACCCTATTCCCCTTCCTATTCGAGCCAGCTCCAAGATAAAAATCACAAAGGAAATCAAACAAAACATAATAGCACAAGATTAAAGTGACCTAGTAGATTTGGAAGAATTACATTAGAAAACTGAGTTAAAAGATAGCATTTGAAATCCCAAACAGCTCTGAGCTTCCAGGCAGACCAGGGAGGCCCAGAAGATTTAAGTAGTCACTATGACACCAGGTGGCCGTACAGGGGGAAGAACAGAGACTTGAGACTTGAAAGGATGGCTTTTGATACTTACCGTTTGAACTGTTTGCAGGAAGACTTTACAGGCCCATGCCCATGATGAGTTTAGCACCTATGTTCCTAACACATTCATTATCAGGAGTTCTCCATTTAAGAGGAGGACAAGTCATTCAAGCAAGGGCCAGAGAGTCCTGCCCTCTTCACTTCCAGGAGCTGCAGGGGACTGAAGCTGGAGTGTGGTATAACGTTGAAGGCACACATATACTATATAACTAATCAGACTTTTGAGAAGAGGTTGGCCTTGTCATTGAATACAAAGGCAATCAGGGTTTGTTTGTGGAAAACTGTTCAAACTATGGCAGTCAGGAGCCAGAGAGAGAAGGGAGGAGTCAGAGACAAGAATATAGACTTCCAGGTCACACCCTAGTGACCCACCTCCAAACAGAGCAATCAGCTATCAATGAACTTACTAATGGATGATCCGCTGATGAGCTCAGCACCACCATGATCCAATCACCTTTCACACACATGAGACTTTTGGGGGGAACATTTTAGATCTAAATCATAATAAATGATTTATGTCATAAAGAGAAAACTCCATTCATAATGTAATTATCGCATGTGATTAGCACAATTCAGATTATACATCCAGTTTCCTTCTGAGGAAGGCTGCTGCGATGCGTGGATCCTGGGTCTGTGAGAGGAGAGCACATGTGCAGTGGTCCCTGCTGCCTCCAGCAGCTGCCCTAGAAGTCTGGGGACACAATCTAGGTCATGGTGCTGTCTGCAAGGCACCATTGATGCAGCTTTAAGGAAACCAGAATCTCCACCTCCTTTAGATACCAAACAAATGCCAAGTGCAAGGTGGCACATGCCTGTAACCCCAGCTGCTCTGGAGATTGAGGCAGCAGGATTGCAAGTTTGAGGCCTGCCCGGGGAAATTTAGAGAGGTCCTATCTCAAAGGAAAATAATCAAGCTCTATCTGAAAATAAAATAAAATGGCCTCAAGTAATTCAGTCATAGGGCACCTCTGGACTCAATCTCCAGGACTGAAGAAAAAGAGATAGAGATAGAGATAGAGATAGAGATAGAGATAGAGATAGAGATAGAGATAGAGACAGAGACACAGAGACAGAGAAACAGAATCAGAGATAATCAGTGGTGACATTGTTGGGGGAAGCTTTAGAGTCTCACAGTCTTCATCATTTTCCTCACCTCAGGCATCTCAAACAACCATACAATAAAGGGGAAAAGGACAGGTTTGCTAGGCAAAATTAGCCACCAATTTATTATACCTATATGAAATTTAGGAGCTGCTAAGGAGATGATCATATTAATCCCTCAGGACTGTATTTACAGTATGATGATTAGATGAGATAATCTTTCTTGAAATGCTTCTGTAAACTGTGCCGGTTGTGTTTATATAACATGCCACTGCATGTTAATGCGAAAGACTTGTAGTGGGTGATGCCCATATGTAGTTGTGCATCAGAATCCTCTGGGAACTTCCAAAGAGTGATGCTCAGGTCACTCCCAGGGCTTGCAGTTTAAATGGTCTGAAACATGGCCTGGGTTTTGGAATGTTTAAATGACTCCCAGGTGGTTTTACTGCACAGACAAATTTTAAGAACACTGTTGTAATCTATTTGTTCCCTTTTCTCAAGGCAAAGCTGTTATTGGTCCCTTTTGTCTGGATCCTGATGAAGATAGTTAATGTACATAAGCAGTTCATGGTATTTATCTAGCCAAGATTTCCCTCAGAGAGATACATAATGGATTACAATGCACTCAAAAAAGAGCCTAGCCATAAATATTAGAGGTGCCTGTTCTCTTTCATTTCCATGTGTACATAATACGCCACAGTTTGAAACTTGTGGTTGAAGTACTTGTCACTTTTACATCAAGCATTTCTGAACATCTGCTCTGCATTAGGCATTTTAAAATTATTAAGTTTATTGATATAATTTAGATATACATAATGATCATATTTATCATAGAAAATTTGTACCTATATATGATATATCTTGATTTATCTTTTCCTGTTCCCCTCCTCTCCCTTCAACCCATCTTCCCTCCTTATTTACAAAGTTGCATTTCCATTTTAAACTTTTATCATTTTTGTTCCCTTCCTTTCTCTCCCTTTCCCTAGTTCCCCTTTCTTTTGAATAAATTCTTCCTATTTCACAACACTTATACACTTTGCTTCTTATTTACATTTTTGGATTCTCACACTAGAGATAAAATATGGAATTTACACGTGTGCCCAATTTATTTCACTTAAGAGTATAGTCTCAAGGTGCATCCATTTACCTAGAAATATCTCAAGATTATCTTTCTCTATGGTTGAGTAACACTATTTTGTATGAAAAATATCACATCTTTTCAAACCATTCCTTGGTTGATGGCTATTTGTGTTGTTTCCAAGATTTAGTTATTACAAATTGTGTAGCTATAAACACAGGTGCACATATATTGCTGTGGTATGATGTTTTTATTTCTTCCAGGAAGAAACCCAGAAGGGGAATCGCTGGCTAAAATGGTACCTCTAATCCTAATTTTATGAGGAATCTCCACACTGATTTCCATAGAGGTTGCACTAATGTACACTCTCCCCAACAGTGGAAAAGGGTTCCTTTTCCCCCACAGTTCCTCCAGCATTTACTCTTGGTTGATTTCTTCATAATAGCTATTTTTTCTGGAGTGAGGTAAAATCTCAGCATTCTTTTCATTTTCATATCTAAAATGACAAGAGGTGTTCAATATTTTGCATATATTTATTCGCCATTTGTATTTCTTCCTACAATAAGTGCATATTCTTCTTAGATACTCATTTTTTTGGAGTGGGTCTTTAAATTTGGGGGAGTCTTATTTTTTTGAAATTTTTATATGTTTTGGATATTAGTCCTTTGTCTGAGGGACAACTGGCTAAACCTTTTTCCCATTATGTGGGTTCTCTTTCACTCTGTTGGTGATTTCTTTGGCTGTGCAGGAGTTTTTTAATGGGATGAGATCCTAGTTGTTGATTCTTTGTAGCATTTTCCATGCAATTAAGGTTTGTTCATGAAATCTTTACATACATCTATATTTTCAAGTGTTCTGCTTATCCTCTCTTCAGTGGATTTAGTGTTTCTGTATTAATGTTTAGATCTTTGATCCATTTGTATTTTAGTTGAGTGTGTGGTGAGAGAGATGGATCTGGTTTTAGATTTTGGTATGTGAGAAGCCACTTCTCCAGCACCATTTATTAAAGAGGTTATCTTTCTTCCAGTGAACATGCTTGGCATCTTTGTCAAAGATATGGTGGCTACATATGCTTGGAGTTGTCCCTGGATCCTCTAATCTGTTTCATGAATCCTCAGGTCTAGCTTTTTTTTTTTTTGCCAGTGCCATGCTATTTTTTACTACAGTAGCTTTGTAGTATATTTCAAGTCAGAAATTGTGATGCCTCCTGCTCTTGCCTTTGTTGCCTAGGATTGTTTTTGCTGTCCTAGGTCTCTTCTGGTTCCAAATGAATTTTACAAATATTTTCTCTAGTTCTGTGAGGTATACTAATGGTATTTTGATTTGGGATTGCATTAAATATGTACAACAATTATGGGAGTGTGGCCATTTTCAATGTGTTAGTTCTTCCTACTCATGAGCAAGGAATGTCTTTCCACTTCCTGATTTCATCTTTTGTCTCCTTTTTCAGAGTACTGTAATTTTTAATGCAGAATTTCTTGCTTCATTAGACTGACTCCTAAGTATTTCATTTTCTTTCAATGCTTTCAATGAAAGGTATTGCTTTTTGAATTTACCTGTCAGTGTTTCTTGTTTGTGTACAGGAATTCTATTGATTTTTGAGTGTTAATTTTGTATCCAGCTCTGCTACTGAATTCAGTTATTAAACCTACAAGTCTTTTGGTGGGTTTTTTAGGGTCTTCTATGTAGAATATCATGTCAGCCACAAATAATGATGATTTAGCTTCTTCCTTTCCTATCCTTATTCTTTTATTTCTTTCCCTTTATAGTTGCTAATGTTTTCAGAAATATATTAAATAGGAGTGGTGATAGTGGACATCCTTGTCTTATTCTTGATTTTGAGTGAAAGCTTTCAGTTTTTGACCATTTAGTATGATGTTGTAGGTTGTTTTGTCATAGATGGCTTTATTAAATTGAGATAAAGACAATGTATTTCAATTTTCTATAAAATTTTTTATCATGAATGGGTGTTGGACTTTGTCAAATGCTTTCTCTGTGTCTATTGAGAGGATCATGTGATTTTTGTCTTTGGCTCCATTGATATGGTGTATTACATTCATTGATTTGTGTATGTTGAACTATCACTGCATCTCTGGTATGAATCCTACTTAGTCATAGTGAATAATATTCTTGATGATTTGCTACATTCTGTTTGCCAGTATCTTACTGAGGATTTTTGCATCTATATTCCTTAGCTCTTTTTTGGTTGGACTCTTCTATGGATTAGGTATCAGGGTAAAATTTGCTTCCAGGAATGAATTTGGGAGTATATCTTCCCTTTCAATTTCATTAAGGAGTTTCATTAGTACTGGTGTTAAATCTTCTCTAAATGTCTTGATCCGTCAGGACCTGGACTTTTCTTTTTTGCTAAATATTTAATTACATTTTGAATTTCATTGACTGATTATGGGTCATTCAGAATTTTTATATTTTCTTGATTCAGTTTTGACAATTCATATGTATATAAGAATCTATCCATTTTTCCTGTGTTTCCCATCTTATTAGAATACAGTTTCTCAAGTAGGTATTGACAATCTTCTGAATTCACACAGGACATATTGTGATTTCACCCATTTCCTTCCAAATTGCACAAATTTAGTCTTTCCTTTATTTTGATAAGGTTGGCTAAGGGTTTGTTAATTTTATTTAATCTTTCAAAGAACCAGTTTTAGATTCATTAATTCTTTGTATTGTTTTCTTACTCTCAATTGCATTAGTGTCTCCTTTTAACTTTATAATTCACCCCTTATACCAGCTTTGGATTTGATTTGTTCTTCTTGCCTAGAAATTTGAGGTTCAGCATTAGGTTGATTATTTAAGCTCATTCTGTTTTTTTAATGTGAGAATTTACCGCTTTAACTTTCCCTCTTAAGTCTGCTTTCATTGTGTCCCATAAGTTCCCTTGTGCTTTATCAGCATTACTATTTAATTCTAGATACTGTTTAATTTCTTCTTTAATTTCATCTGTGACCCTTGTGGCATTTAGGAGGGTGTATTTAACTTCCAGGTGTTTATCTAGTTTTTGTGGTTTCCTTTGGTATTGATTTCCAATTTAATTTCACTATGGTTAGGCAATATGCATGGGATAATTTCAATTCCTTTGCATGTATTTAAGTATGTTCTCTGGGCTAATATATGGCATATTTTGGAGAATGTCCCACGTGCACCTGAGAAGAATGTGTATTCTGATTTTGTGGAGTGGAACACGCTGTAGACATCTTCTAAGTCCTTTTGTTCTCAGGTTTAGTTTAGTTTTCATTTTTCTTTGTTGAGTTTTTTTGTGTAGTTGATCTGTCTACATGTGACAGTGCTGTATTGATGTCCCACATTACAATTGTGTTAATGCTTATTTTATTTTTCACATTCATTAATATTTGTTTATGTACTATACATATATATTAGTTCTTCTTATTTTCCCTTTGCAAGAGTATAGCAACCTTCTTTGCCTCTTTCTATCAATCTTTGCTTGAAGTTCATACTGTCTGAAATTAGGGTAGCTATGCTCTGTTTCTTTTTTTTTGTGGGTTCCTGTCACATGGAGTATTGTTTTTCATCCTTTGACTTTCAGTTGATGAATTTCTTTTTTCATTGAATGTATTTTTTGTATGCATCATATTGTTGATTCTTTCTTCTTGATCCATTCTGCCGGTCTGATTCTTTTTATTGGTGAATTCAGACAATTATTTTGATGGTTATAACTGATCTGTATCGGCTTATCATTCTCATATCATTTTCCTGTTGCTGGTACCCTATCTTTACTCTCTGATTAATTGCTTGCCCTGCCTGGTAGTTTCTTTCTATTGGTGTTCTTGAAATTGTGGTCTTAGATATCTCTTTCTAAAATACCCTTCAGAGCATTTTGCAGAGGTGGTTTTGTAATCATAAATTTCTTTTGCTGTTCTTTGTCATGGGAATATTTTATGTCTCTATTGATTTTGAAACTTAGTTTTGCCAGGTACCTCAATATAAGTTGTAGATTGTTTTCTTTTGGGGCTTGAAGTGCTGGGTTTCTGGAAATTTGATTAGTATATACCTCAGAGTAGATCTATTCTGGTCATAGGTATTTGGAGTTTTATGTGCCCCTTATTTGTATGTCAAATTATTTATCCATGTTTGGAAGTTTTCTTCCATTGCTTCTGTGAAGAGGATTTTTGTGGCATTTTCACTACTCCTGGCTTTGTCATTGTCTCTGATCAATCTTATGCTGTTCTTCTTTGCTTCATTACAGCTGCTAGTTTGCTTGTTCATGATCCCTTGCTACTTTTAAGATATATTTCTTTTTGTGATCACTAACTGCAATCCTGTCTTCTAGATCTGATATTCAAACTTTGTCTCCATTCAATGTGTTGCATATACTTTCAATGAAATTTTAAATCTCCTGGATATTGGTTTGGATCTGTTTCATGGCTTTCATTTCTTTCCTATGTTGGGAATTCACAGTTTCCATCATTTTCCTGAGTTGCTCTATTTTTTTTATTTTTTTATCTGTATCTACTCTAGATTCATTGAATATATCTTTCATTTTGATCATCATTTCTGAAAGATTATTTTCTATATAGTTACCTCCATTTTTTTTTCACTTCTGCTGCTATCACTTTAAAAAGTTAGAGTGTGTGGCTTACAATTTCTTCTATCTCATTGTGCTCTGGAGTTGTCCTGGGTGGGCTGGAGTTCTGTGGTTACATTTTGCTTCTGTGTCTTGTCATTTTCTATTTTTTTCTGTGTTGGTGGTTATAGATTTCTTATGATAGATAGCTTTATCCCTAATATCAAGGCTTCCTTGGAAACTGTCTGTTACCCAGAGTTGGCTTCTATGTGTAGATGATAATTGGTCTTAGTGTTTATCCCAAGAAACTGTCTTCCAAATTTATTAAGAATGAGAAGTTGTTCTGTATTGACCTGAGCACCCCATCCTCTGGTACTGGACTATGGTGATGGTTATTACCCCAGGCAATCACAGTGTGGTTTGAAGGGGCTAAAGGATAATGGCTTCCTATGCATTAGGGTTTAAAAATCTTGATTTTCCACCTCTCTGGTGCACCTGTTGCCTCAGGTCTGAGTTCACTTGCTTTTTCTGCAGAAGCAAATTTTTAACTTTGCCTTGTTGAGTTCTCTTGCTTGCCGTCTGTGTGCATTCCTTTCAGCACGGACATTTTGAGTCTGGGGGCTCATTTATAACAGAATTACTATGGAACAGAGCATCTCCCTTCCTTCACCCTACCTGTATACACCACTCACCATTCCTGTCTTTCAAGTATGAACCAAAATCTTGTTCATGTGGGAACCATTACATTTTTGGTTACAACAAAAGACATGGATGACTCATATTCTGACTATGTGTGGCACCTTAAATCCTACCTTTGGAAAATCATAGGGCTCTACTCAGCAAATACATACTTGGGTTGATGAAATAGCTGTCAACAAGCTATAGTCATTTTACATTTGAAAGCAATAAAAAACATATTCAAGAATACATCAATTTCAAATTCAAAACTGCTCTTCCTGAACTATTTGGGCATTTCAGCTGGATATTGACTTTATGGTTCACACATTACATTGTTAAGTCCTTAATGGGAACTCTCAGTGAACCCTTGTTACATATTAATTTTAATTCATGAATACCTTACTTGAGTAACTTTCTAGGACTTACCTGAATGGAAAGTCATTTAAAAGCAGTCATAGTTTAGTGAGAAATCAGCAGTAGGGATACAGGTGGGTGGATCAGTGGTCTGGGTAATACTGCTAGATTTCTTCTACCCCTGGGCCATCCAATAAGCTATTTCACCTCCATAAATCTCAGTCTTCTCATTTTTAAAGAAACACATTTGGAAGTAATCTTTTTCAGCTCTAATGTATTTTTTTAAATGCAGTGCTAAGTTTGGGTGGAACCCAGGGCCTTCCATATGTTAATATATACTAAGAAAAGTTTCTACAACTGAGATGTAGCCCCAGCCCACATTTCATGATTTTGTAGTAATTATTTTCTTTCTTGTTTTATCAAAGTCTAATTTTATTTCTACAAATTAAACATTGGTGGTTTAAACAAGTTGGCAAAGGGGCCAGACAGTAAGTATTTGAGGTCTGGTGAACCATGCAGATTTTGTGACAACTACTCAACTCTGCCATTCTAGTGGAAAAGCCAACATAGATTAAAAAACAACACTAACAACAACAACAAATGGACATAGCCGTGTACCAATAAAACTTTATTTACAAACATAGGCAGCTGACTTTCTGGCCTTAAGTTGCTGAACCTTGGTATAAAAGGCCAAAAATTTTGACTTTAAGAGTCTACTGTAGTTTTATGAATAATTTCCAGCACTACACCTCCTCACCCCTAACCTCTGCTTCTCCAGTTTTTCTGCTCTTGGTGCAATGACTTCCAACTCTTTAACTTGTTCCTATTTAATCTTTGTATCTCTCGGTGCTATGTATACAGAACAGTTTCAGCCTAGAAAGCTTGCTAGGGTTTAACAAACCCTCTAGGTGACTCATTAATGTTTGAGAACCTGTTTCCAGAGGACTTGTTTCTGTTGTTTTATTGTAAATATATTTATATACATACATTTCTGCAAGGTATTTGTAGAATCAGTGTATACATCTGAAGAAATGTAAAATTATTTAGACTTGCTGATTGAACGATAAAATATATTTTAAAGTATTTTTAAAATATTTACTTTTCTCTTGTGTTACTAGTTTCTTGTGTGTTAACAACTGCTCCAGAGTTTTTCTAGAACCATAACTTGCTCTTGCTCTTGGTCTTCCTCTTTTTTGAAAAGCTTATTATACAATAGCTTCTTGATAAATGGTGCATAAAATACATATTTGGGGGTTCTGTATGTCTGATGATGTCTTTTTGGGGAGAGGCAAGATAGAGTCTCACCACATATTCAAGGCTGAACCCGAACTCTCCTTGTAGGCCAGAGTGGCTTTGAATTTGAAATTCTCCCAACTAAGCCTTCTGTGTACTGGGATTACAGGTCTCTGCCACAATGTCTGGGTTCTCAAAATATCTCAAGCCTATTTTCACAATTAAAATTTGGTTGGTGGTAGAATTCTTGATTGGAAATTGATTTCCTTCAACATATTATACTTTCGGTTTCTGTTATACATAATTTTTCTATTGATAATTTTAAAATTTTAATCTTGTATTGACTGATTTTTCCTCTCCACTTCCTTCCCTAGAATCCTCTGTGAACTTCTTCATTATAGCTTCTCTATGATTTTAGGGTGGTTCATTTTCCTCCATCATGTTGGTCACTCAGTGGACCCTTTCAATCATGTTTTCCATTTCTGGGGTAGCATTTTGAGTGGCTTCAGTGATGATTTCCTTTCATCCAATGTCGTGCTTTCTTTTTCTAGGCTTTCCCTCATTTATTTGTTCCTCCTCCTGGAGAGACGTTCCTTATACATTGTCTAGTTTTTATTTATTTGTCATTTACTTCTACCCTTTGAGAAATTTCCTCACCTTTTCCCTTGATTGAGTTGCTCCTTTCTGCTTTTATTGGGATGAGGCATATGAAATGATCAATACTTGGCAATTTTTCAATTAAAAAATGAAATTTCATCTGCTTTATACTGACACTTTTAACTTCCAAAAACATGCTCCTGCTTTCTAAAGGTTTTCCTATTTTGATAGCATCCAATTCTCATCTCACGGATGCAATGTCTTTTCTTATCTTTCTGAGAATATACTAATGGCAGACATTTGGTATGTATTCGTCTCCCTATGGTGTCTTTCTTTGCAGTTGCTCCTTCATGCCTAATTGTTTTGCTCTCTGCCTTTCCCATTAGATGTTTTCCTCCAATGATGATCATATCAAAGAGGAGCAAACGTTTTTTACAGAATTTAGCATCAGGCAGAAACTTTTTTAAGTGCTTTACACACATGGGCTCATTTCATCTTTATGACAACCCTGTGTGTTAGAGAAGAGGAAAGTGAGGCTCAGATGCAGGAGCAAAAGCTCCGTGCTAGTGAGTGAGGCTTGTCACCTTGGGATTACACGGAGAGTCATGGAGGCTCTGTGGTCATCAGAATAATGTTTCCAAAGGTGTCCACACCCTAATTTCTGGAAGCTGTGTTTATGTTCTAGGCATGGCAGGGGGAGGCTTTGTATATGTGATTGAGTGCAGGACTTTTAGATGGGGAGAGTATTCAGCATTATGAGGTGAGTTCAATGTGTTCTGAAGGGTCCTTATATATGAAAGAGGCAGAGGAGAGGAAGAGTGAGAAAAGTGTGATGCTGAAGCCAGAGTTTGGGTCAATATGTGTCATAAGCCAACGAGTGCAAGTCAGGCAGTATTGTAGTCAGGGTTTACAAAGGAAAAGATTTAATGCAAGACACATAATTTATAGGATTACGTCATAATATTCACCCAAAAAGTTACATGTAGAAGAATGTAGGAGATCTGCTCACACAATGGAGACTCAAAGAATCCAGCTGAGGGACTGGATCCCATGGCAATGTCCTGCACACATCCAGTTGAAGACCTGGAGCCCATAGCAATGGCCTCCATAAGTCCAGCTGGAGATCTAGAGCCCATGACAATGTCTCATGCAAGTCTGCATCAAACTTTTGCCCTGGGAAGGCTCAAAGGTCAGTAGTGGATGCTAGGAAATCTGTGCTAGTGGGATGAAGGATCTGTGCCAGCAGACTGAGCGATCTGCACTGGAGCCAGGTAAGGAGCAGAATGCCTCCCAAAAGAACTCCAACCATCCTCAGTAACAGCAAGGACCCGAGCGCCTCTGATGATGAGAACAGCTGCATTCATATCAGGAAAGACAAAAGGATAAGGTTTTCCAAGGGGATCAACGGCTCATCGTCTTCCTCTCCAGTTCTCCTTTTATGCCGTTGGCAACAATCCTCAGGTGGGCCTTCCACACCCAGGACCATGCTGACTTGGTTCACGGGTGACCATTAGTTAACCCACCATGGGAACCCTCTAGAAATAGAAAGAAAGGAGGTTTATTTTGGTTGTAGTCCTGGCATAGAACTGGCATCTGTTTGTCCCTGATGAGGACATCATGGAAGACGGTGTCACAGGGCATGAGTGGGGTGAAGCACAGTATTTGCGTAGCATGCCCGAGGGCCTGGGTTCATTTGCAGTACAGCAAAATAAGTAAAAGATCCAGTGGTCTCCCAGTAGCTCCCACTTTTTAAAGCCTACTTCTAACATTGCCACACTGGGGGCTGAGCTTCTGGCACAGAAGCCTTCAGGGATGAGGTGTATTCCACCTGAACCACTTTTATCGAATGTCCAGAACACAGTCCTAAATGACACTTGATTTTAGCCCAGAGAGACCTGTTCTGAACTTCTGGCCTCCAAAATGATAATAAAATAAATTTATGTCCTTTGAAACCTTGGTTTGTGATCAATTTATAGAGCAACAGGAAGCGAATACACGGCCGATTCTGTGACAAAATTTCCAGTATTATTTTGTTGGGCTAGAAGAATTTCCTAGGGAAGAATTTTCTAATCTCCTGCCTGCACATATGTGTGGTTTTAACTGATTTTTCCTGGTGTCCCCCACTAACCTGACCTGAATGGTAGCTGGCTTCCCTGAGGGCGGGACCCTCTGTTTTATACTGGCCCTTCCCTCGGAGCAGGAGAGAGGAAGTTCCTTGCCATAGTGATTGATGGGAGAGCATTTGGGGCATCAGTTGCTTCAACCACTTTTCATATTTGTCAATTCCATTTTACATTTGTTTGCTAGGGGTGCTGCAATAATGTACCACTGACTTGGTGGTCTACACAAGAATCAGTGTTTTTCCTGTTCTGGAGGCTGGAAATTAGCCATCAAGGTACAGATAGGGTTGATTTCTTCTGAAGGCCCTAAGGGTTGACTCTGTTCTTGTCTTAGTTTGCAGATGATTATCTTCTTGCATCTTCCACTTATCTGCCCTCTGTCCATGTGTGTCCAAATTTCCTTTCCTTTCCTTTCCTTTCCTTTCCTTTCCTTTCCTTTCCTTTCCTTTCCTTTCCTTTCTTTTTCTTCTTCTTCTTCTTCTTCTTCTTCTTCTTCTTCTTCTTCTTCTTCTTCTTCTTCTTCTTCTTCT